>KQ995755.1:114397-145912 GCA_001598015.1 Dorcoceras hygrometricum | reverse complement strand
TTGGCAGACTTCTCCTCCTTCGCAGGAGCAGAACGCTTCTTGCTCTTGCGTCTAGGTCCTTTCTTAGCAGAGGAAGAAGAACCCAGAAGGAGGACGGGTTCGTCCTTCTTTATAGTCCCTTCAAACACCACAAGCATGTTCACCACTTCTTCAAGAGTGGCTTCCAGCTTGTTCATGTTGAAGTTGACCACAAAGGGGTCAAATGCAGCGGGTAGCGAGAGGAGAAGTACATCCACAGACAGCTCATGTGGAAGTGCGATATCAAGGCTCGACAGCTTTTCAACGAGCCCAATCATGCGAACCCCATGCTCGCGGACCGAAGTCCCATCGCGCATGCGGCTCGTCATCAGCTCCTTGACAGTCGTGAACCTCTCATGTCGAGAGTTCTCCCCATACAGTTCCTTGAGATGAAAAAGCATGGCAGAGGCATACTTTGTCTTCTCAAAGTGCCGTTGCATTTCATTAGACATCGATGCCATCACGTAGCACCAAGCTTTAACCTCGTCGTCACGCCATTGGCTAAGCGTAATCAGCTCCTCAGGGCTGATATCGGCAGGGGTTTCCTCCGGAGGAGACTTATCTATCGTATAGAGAAGCTTCTCCGAAGCCAGTACAAGATTAAGGTTGCGGAGCCAGTCTTGGTAGTTAAGACCAGTGAACCTGTTGCTATCTAGTATAGCAGCAAGCGGGTTTTTCATCGAAACCATTTTTATAGCAGTTATACTGAAAAGAAAACAGACATTCATTACTGACTATATAAAAATAAACGCTAAGACATAAAACATGGTCATTTAGTTTTATGAATTACCCTCCCACTATTTTAACGATTTCACCACCCTCTAATGAAATCGAGAAAACAGGTTTCTTTAGTGGGTACACGGAGCCCAATCAAGCGACCATGGACCCGAATAATATCAGCCATCCATGACCCCCAAAAGGTAGTTTCCGATTGCAGCCGGTGCAACCTCCATGTATTCACCTCACGTCCAGTAAGGGCCCAATAATATGACGCCGTTTACTATCACGTGTCAAGATCTACCATCAATGTTGAGTCGTGAAGGACGGTCCCCTTAACGTCCCCAATAATATGAGCCAACGTTAAAGGGAGTTCCAACCGACTCACAAAAGTTGTCAATGACGTGGACAGCTTTCCGGCATACATGACCCCCTCAATAATATGAGCCAGGCCATGTATACGGGTAGCATCGACGTACACCCATTGTTGATGGAAGGTAGGGTTAATTTAAACAATTTTAAATACCCTTTAGTTTATCGAATAAACTTTTATCTTGATATAAGTTTTAAATCAAATTTAAAACGAGGGATTTTATTTTGAAAAACATTTTGGTCTCATGCATATTTAAATCTAATTTAAAACATGCAAACATGCGGATTCAATTAAACTATATATCAACATATATAAAGTAAACATTGGGATGATCGATCGCGAGAGCTATGCGGTCCGTGGTGTTAGAGTAGATGCCCAACTAGCCAACTTGTGGCGTGTGGGTTTTCATTGACTCTTGTACAAACGATCTTTATATATGATATTCGCATTCTTTTAATATGGCATTCTTTACTTTCATTATGTGTGTAATGATTTACAATTGTGTTGAGTAAAGACCTAGATTACACTAAAGCGTATGTTAGATGTGATAGTGGGTATGACGGCTATCATGAAACACATCTAATAGTCGCTGTGTATTCTAAACATGTTCCTAGTCGATTGGGCCGTCAAAATGAGGATAAGAACCCCAGTGCAAAATGACCGTTTTGCCCCTCAACAGCGGGAAACCCCGGTTTGACCCCTGTTGACTTTTAGGAAGTCGCACTTCCCGAAATCCTCTTCTCGTGCTCAACACATTGAGCTGAGTATCCATGCGGGAATCTCGAATCTAGTACTTGTGTGACCCTCAATGGTTCAGGGATACAGCTAGACGTGGGCCCACAACCATTGTGGCTCCGGAATCACAATTACGGACATGCCCAACGGATCATGGTAAAGCGTCTAGCAACATCGCCCCATGATCCCCTAGGTATCATTGATAGTGCCTGCAAGAACCAGTCGGTCGTGGTTAGCGTACAGTACGGTCCTTTAAATCCATATATCCCGATCAGATCAACGACCATTGGTAAATCGAGAGTCGCTAAAGATCCGATAGCTATGCATACATCTTGGAGATCGAATAGTGACATCACGAGTGTAACTAGGTAAACACATTTACCTAAAACACTTCTAGTACTCTGGCCAGAGATTTATACACTATTATCCCCTCAGATAGCATAGGATATCCACGCATGTCTGCGAGCGGTGAATCCTCGACAACGATGCATCGACTCCTACATGCATCGGGGTCTCACCCAATCTCGACACCTTATGACCCCAAGTGAGTCGGCAAACGGGTCAAAGTGAGACTCCTATCATGTAGAGTCTCAATGACGTTTCGAGTCGTGAGGATTAATCAGTACAACCAAGACCTCGGACTTATCCACTCGACAAATGGTAACCACTTGGAAAGTCCGAACGAGGGTAGTTCGATAGATCACCAGGTCTGTTAGTTAAAAGCGCTGTGACATTCCTTGTACTTTATGTTGATGACATTCTACTCATTGGGAATGATGTAGGAATGCTGCAGTCAACTAAAGTATGGTTGTCTAGTAGATTCTCGATGAAGGACATGGGTGAAGCATCCTATATTCTTGGAATACAGATCTATCGGGATAGATCGAAACGGATGCTCGGACTCACCCAAGCTACCTACTTCGATACCATACTTAAGAGGTTCTCTATGGAAGAGTCCAAGAGAGGACACCTACCTATGAGCCACGGAGTCACTCTATCTAAGTCTATGTGTCCGAAGACTGATGAGGAGATAGAGATTATGACACGTGTGCCATATGCCTCGGCAATAGGTAGTATTATGTATGGCATGATCTCAACTAGACCGGATGTCGCATATGCTCTGAGTGTCACGAGCCGCTACCAGGCCAACCCCGGCCAATTGCATTGGAAGGCTGTGAAGGATATTCTTAAGTACTTGCGAAGGACTAAGAATATGTTCATGGTCTATGGGGGTGGTGATCTGAAATTTGAAGGCTACACTGATTCTAGCTTCCAATGTGACGTGGATGATTCGAAGTCAACCTCTGGATTTGTATTCATGCTCAATGGTGGTGCTGTCTCTTGGAAGAGTTCCAAGCAAGACACCATCGCGGATTCAACCACTGAGTCTGAGTACATAGCAGCATCAGCTGCTGCTAAGGAGGCGGTTTGGATAAGGAATTTCGTCCAAGATTTGGGCGTCATTCCTGATGGAGTTGGTCCAGTCCCGGTGTACTGCGACAACACGAGTGCCGTTGCGCAAGCAAATGAGCCTAGGTCTCACCAAAGATCCAAACATATACTGAGGAAATACCACATAATCCGGGATATTGTGGCTAGAGGTGACATAGCAGTTGAGAGAGTCGTCTCTGCAGACAACATTTCTGATCCACTTACGAAGCCCTTGCCAGGACCGTTGTTTGAAAAACATCGCGAAACAATGGGACTGCTTCTGATGAGTAGTTGGCTATAGGGCAAGTGGGAAATTGTTAGAGTAGATGTCCAACTAGCCAACTTGTGGCGTGTGGGTTTTATAGACTCTTGTATATGACAATCTTTATTTATGAAATACGCATTTATTTATGGTATTCTTTATTTTCATTATGTTATATAATGTTAACAATTGTGTTGGATAAAGACCTAGAATGCACCGTAGTGTATGTTAGATGAGATAGTGGATATGATGGCTATCATGAAACACATCTAATAGTCACTGTGCATTCTGAATTCGTTCCTAGTCGATTGGAACGTCAAAATGAGGATAAGGCCGCCCGAGCTTGAGACTAGCATATGCGATGTGAAGTACCATGTTTCATTGGTAGGGAACATTGTGATGTTCTGAGCATGCAGATGGATAGTGACCTAGTGATCTATCGAACTACCCTCGTTTGGACTTTCCAAGTGGTTACCATTTGTCGAGTGGATAAGTTCGAGGTCTTGGTTGTACTGATTAGTCCTCACTACTCGAAATGTCATTGAGACTCTACATGATAGGCGCCTCACTTTGACCCATTTGTCGACTCACTTGTGGTCATTAGGCGGCGGGATTGGGTGAGGTCCCGATGAATGTAGGGGTCGATGCTTCGTTGTCGAGGATTCACCGCTCGCTCTCATGCGTGGATATCCTATGCTTTCTGAGGGGATAATAGTGTATAAATCTCTGGCCAGAGTACTGGATGTGTTTTAGGTAAATGGGTTTGCCTAGTAACACTCGCGATGTCACTATTTGATCTCCAAGATGTATACATAGTGATCGGATCTTTAGCGACTATCGATTTACCAATGGTCGTTGATCTGATCGGGATATATGTGTTGAAAGGACCGTACTGTACGCTAACCACGACCAACTGGTTCTTGCAGGCACTATCAGTGATACCTAGGGGATCATGGGGCGATGTTGCTAGGCGCTTTACCATGATCCGATGGGCAAGTCCGAAATTGTGATTTTGGAGTCACAATGATTGTGGGCCCATGACTAGCTGTATCCCTGAACCATTGAGGGTCACACAAGTACTGGATTCATGATTCCCGCACGGAAACTGTGCTCAATGTGTTGAGCATAGGAGGAGGATTTTAGGGAGTGTGACTTCCTAAAAGACAACAGGGGTCAAATAGCGATTTCCCAAAGTTGAGGGGCTAAACTGTAATTTTGGTCTAGGACATCTGGAAAATTGTTTTTCGCATCATAATATTCAGTTTTGGAAACTGTAATTTAATTGAACCGGATGTTCATATGGACTTGGGCCTGACCCAAGTCCAGATGGGCCGGACCAAGCCCACTATAAGTCTATTAGTTAAAGACTTAGGGCATTAATCACTACACTTGATCACTCATTAAACCCTAGCCTCCAAAATAGCCGCCCACCTCCTCTCCTCTCGGCCGAACCCACGTGCAGCCGCCTCTTCGTCGGACTTGTTCCGGCCACCGTGCTGAGGATATTCCGTCCGTGGTGAATTTTTCAGATCTTCTAGTGCAGACTGACAAAGGAATCATAATTCCGGTCGTGGACCTGATTAGACGATCTACCGCCGCCTACCTTTTGAAGTGCCGGTTTCCTGGTGAAACTGGTCGGAGCCAGGCGCCTAGACGCCAGCAAGGTAATGATTCAAGCATCCTATGTATGTTTATCGTTGATTATTTGTAATGTATTGAACGTATCTCGGGGCATTTTTTAACTTCCGCTGCGCCCCCGGAAACGGGATCCGGATCCGCCATTGTCGTCAACAGTGTGCAGCAGTTGAGTCAGATGCAATAAAAGAGAAGTCTGCGTAGAAGAAATCTGAGAGATCTGATGTGGCGAAAGAAAGAATTCTGGACGTGCAGAGAAGAGAAATCTGATCAGTAAAGTTAAGAGAAGTCTGGAGAAGACTGTGAAGAGAAGTCGTGAAACACTAAAGAAGAGAACGCTGAAACACTAAACAGAAGAAATCTGGAACGCTAAAGGGGAGAAATCTGGAAGAACCATATAAAGAGGAGAATGATAAAGGGGAGAAGTCTGCGAAGTAAAGAGAAGTCTGTTGGAGTTGAAACGCTGAAAAGAAGAGAAGAACAGGAGAAATATGATCCTTTGATCCTAACATAAATGAATATCTTAAAACATCAAATCATCAATGCTGTTTAAAACCAGAGTGCGTAAAAGTAGCGGAAACTGAACATGCTAAATAAAATACTGAAAAGTGTATCGTAACATAGAATAAAACGTCAGAGTGGCCACGAGGTACAGCTACAGCGGGCGCTCAGAGGTCCTCACCGCCAGTAGGGATAAACTCATCAACAGACTCACCTGCACCATTTAAACCTAGTGAGCCTAGAGGCTCAACATGCTCTATCTAAAATAGCAAAGTACATAATAATAAAACCACATGCAGGCACATACGCATAGTAAAATAGCATTAAAACATGTATGCATGCATGATCGTAAAACATGGTTCGTAACATAGTCGTAACGTATCATAATCATATAGCATACATAAGGCATGACGTAACATAACATAAAAACGTTGGAGTCGTATCAGTGAAATGTGAACGGGCATATGACTGATCAGTCGAAAGAACCAACGTATGTGGCGTTGCGGTTCACTCGACCTTACCTCGGGATCCCAAGCACCTCCTATGCCACTTCACCATGTCGTGATCACATGGATCCATAAGCTCATAATACATTAAAACAGGGGACCCCGGGTCCGGCTACCCGGGTAGCTCCCATCGTTAAATTTTGTCACAAGTCACTTCAATCCCTCGGGTTCTTATCAAAAAAAGAACATGACTTAACGTTTATAAAATCTCATGATGCGTGCATTTCATAAAATCATGCAATTTAAAGCTTAGCCCATCATTATATATTTAATCCTTTCCTTTGAAAATATTAACGTACATAGAATACTACATATATAATTAAATATTTATTCACGGGCTTATACATTCTTTACTGCAGTCAAGGACTGTTCAGGAGCCCGACCCACTACTTTATGCCCAAAAAGAACCTAGACTTAACTTAAAATTTAACGTGACTCTAAACATGACTTGACCCAATAATTTTAAAAGTGAACTTTAAAAATTTATAAACTACTCAGTCTTTGGATTTAAAATCAAACATTAAAATTTGACAAAATAAAAGTCCAATTGACCAAAATTTGACATTAAAATTTGATAAAAGTATTAGGCCCATAAATAAAAGGATTTTGATTTTAAAATTTTGACTTTAAATTATTCGGCCAAATATGCTAAAATTTCCAAAATTTTCATAAATCAAATAAATTCTAAAAATGCTGGAAAACATCTTAAAATACGCTTAAAACATCAAATAAAGTCATCCACGAATTTTGACAACCCCTAAGACTTGAAATCTTAATTTGCACAAAAATGACCCGACGAGGCTCACTTCAAGCGACAAACGGTAAAAATCATTAAAAAAACATTTCTTAACCAAATCACTTCCTGTTTCGACCCACATAACCCTAACTCAATATACTTGTCAATTGAATAAACGAGACTCAAAAATGATTCAGACGTGACCGACACGTCGCCCGCAAACCCATTGCCCGCGTGCAGACTACAACCAGGACATGTGCTAGCCATAAAATTTATAACTAATTTGTACTGGATCAAATTGATCCCGGTTTGGACCTACATGACCCTAACTCAATGTGCTATCTTTTGCAATAAACCTTGACCACACAAACCACATAGAACGACTTATATGACCCAACAACTCTACTGTCGCGTACAGACAACAAGCCAGAATATTTGCTGATCATAAAATTCATAACTAATTCATTCCTTGACCAAATCGCTTTACGTTTGGACCTACGTGATCCTAACTCGATGGAATAACTATATGGACCACCCTTGGATCAAAACCTAGCCTCAAGGACCATCCATGACCGAAGCTTCACAATAAAAAAATCAAATACGTGTTAAAATCGTGATGCATGCATAGATCTCAAACAATAAACATAGATCTAATCAATTAACATACAAATCATGCACATCCTTTTAAAAAAATAGTATACTATGATTTAAATGGTGAGAAAAGGAGAGATATGACATGTCTTTGTTGGAGAAAAATAAGATCTGCGAGTTACCGACGTGTAGGACGCGAGATCGGGACAAGACCGCCTTTGAATCACCAAAACTTGAAGAATTTCGATGGGGATGTTGGAGGAAGGAGGGGATGGCTATGTTCTAAGGGAGGAGGCTTGGTTTTGCAAATATTTTGTGTTTGAAAGAATGGGGGTGACAAAAATGATCCCTAATGCTTAATTAAGAAATATTAAATGGATTTTTACCCTTCTAACCCTCCACTCAATTACCATGTTACTAAAAACTCTAATCCATGCTTTAAAATCTCTAATTTTAGAAATAAAAGGCCTACCCAATTTTAAATTACAATAAAGTCCATTAAAATAGCGCGTATAGGCGAAAAACGGGTTCCCCCCAAAAATAATCATAAAAACCCCAATTTTCGTAAATTGCTGCTTAAAATAATAAATTTGCTCTTGAAAATCTAAAGGCTTTAAAATCTCAAATAAGTTTCATCTCGATCATCCCTAGTCTCTTCCACGCGTTCGTAGCTCAAACAGACTGAAAACATGACATGCATAACACGTAACATTAAAAATCATAAATAAATCTCATAAAATGGCATGTAATTTTCTAAAATGATCTTTTCCATAGTCATGCACTCATTTCTACGTATTCAGGATTTCTAGGCGTTACAACTCTCCCCCCTTAAAGGAATTTCGTCCCCGAAATTAAATATGTCCAAATAGCTCAGGGTAGCGCGTCCGCATATCGTCCTCAGTCTCCCACGTAGCCTCATCCTCTGAGTGATTCTGCCACCGGACCTTGACCATCGGAATACTCCACGCTCTAAGTTTGCGCTCCTCTCGAGCCAAAATCTGCACTGGTCGCTCCTCGAATGATAAGTCTGTCACTAACTGGAGCGGCTCAAAATCCAACACGCGATGGATTCGGAACATACTTTCACAGCATCCAGATGTGGAATTCGTTATGGACCGCTGATAGGCTGGGTGGTAATGCTACTCGATATGCCAAAGTACCAACCCTCTCCAAAATCTCGAATGGCCCAATAAACCTCGGGCTGAGCTTGCCCCTCCGACCAAATCGCATCATGCCCTTCATGGGCGAGATCCTCACAAACACATGATCCCCAACAGCTAACTCCAGATCTCGCCGTCTCTGATCGGCATAACTCTTCTGACGACTCTGGGCTGTCCTCATCCTATCATGAATCCTCGTCACTACATCCACGGTCTGCTGCACTAACTTTGGTTCCAGTCAACACTCTCTCTCCAACCTCGTCCCAGTGCACGGGAAATCGACATCTCCTCCCGTACAGAGCCATCTCAATCGATGCCTGAAAGTTGTTGTTTTACGTGAACTCTACCAACGGCAAACCTCGAGTCCCACATACCCTGGTCTATCACACACTCTCAGCAAATTATCCAGAATCTGGACGACTCTCTCCGACTGACCATCTGTCTGTGGGTAAAACGCCATGCTGAACGAAAACCTAGTCCCCAAGGTAGCATGTAAACTCCTCCAAAACGCAAATGTAAATCTGGTGTCTCTGTCAGACACAATAGAGATTGGTATGCCATGCGGCCTGATAACCTCTCTGATGTAAAGCTCTGCGTACTGCGTCAGGGTGAAAGTAGTCTCACCGGTAAGAAATGTGCGGACTTGATGAGTCTGTACACAATCACCCATATCCAGGGTGAAAGTAGTCTCACCGGTAAGAAATGTGATGACTTGATGAGTCTGTACACAATCACCCATATCGCTGTGTAACCCCTGGGACTCCTGGGTAACCCAACCACAAAATCTATAGTAATATGCTCCAACTTTCACTCGGGATAGGAAGTGGCTGTAATAACCCCGCCGGTCGCTGATGCTCTGTCTTGACCTTCTGATAGGTCAAGCACTCAGACACGAATCTCCCAATATCCTTCTTCATCCACGACCACCAATACAGCGTCTGCAAATCTATGTACATCTTCGTACTCCCTGGGTGGATGGAGTATGTCGATGCATGCGCCTTTGCTAAAATCTCAGCTATCAACTGTCCAATACTCGGCACCCACATACGGCCTTTGAAACAAACAATCTCATCCTCAACTGTGTACAGGCCTCAGCCTCTGGCCTCATCACGCTGTCTCCACTGTTGCAACTGCTCATCCGAGACCTGCCAGTCTCTAATCCGCTCTCGAAGAGTCGGCTGAACAGTGAGCGCTGTCAAACTCGGTGCACAACCTCCTGAATAAAACTCCAGTCTAAACCTCTCTATCTCAGCCTGTAGTGGCCTCTCAACAGACAAACATGCCACTACTGCAGTATTCCTGCTCCAAGCGTCTGCCACCACATTAGATTTATCCGGATGGTAGCTAATGTCACATCGTAGTCCTTCACCAACTCTAGCCATCTGCGCTGCCTCATGTTCAGCTCCTTCTGGGTGAAGAAGTACTTGAGGCTCTTGTGGTAGGTGAAGATCTGACACTTCTCGCCGTACAAATAGTGTCTCCAAATCTTCAATGCGAACACCACTGCCGCCAGCTCCAGATCGTGTGTCAAATAGTCCTTATCATAACTCTTCAGCTGTCTCGACGCATAAGCGATAAACTTGCCTCCCTGCATCAGAACTGTACCCAAACCTCTCAGGGAAGCATCCGTGTACACTACAAACTCCTCATGATCCACTAGCATAGCTAACACTGTTGCTGAAGTGAGGGCCTCCTTCAGTTGATCAAAGCTCCTCTGACACTCAGGACTCCACACATACTTTGCGTTCTTCTTGGTCAGTGCTGTCAAAGGCACTGAAATAGAAGAGAAGCCCTTGATAAACTTGCGATATTATCCTACTAACCCCAAGAAACTGCGAATCTCTGCTGCATTCTTTGGAATCCCCCAGTTCTGCACTGCCTCCACCTTCGATGGGTCAACAGAAATCCAATCTCTAGAAACGATATGCCACAAAAATGTCACCTGCTGCAGCCAAAACTCGCACTTGATGAACTTAGAATACAATCTGTGCTCTCTCAAGGTCTGCAAAGCCGTCTGCAAATGTTGTCTATGCTCCTCAAAGTTCCTCGAGTAGACCAAGATGTCGTCGATAAAAACAATGATGAACTGGTCCAAGTACTGTCTGAAGATCCTGTTCATCAAATCCATAAACTTCGCTGGTGTGAAAAGCCCAAAAAATTCAGCTCTCAGAAATAGAGCAAAAAAAAAAACTCAGATTTGGGACGATCAACAGTTAACTCAGATCTGGGACGGTCAACATTCAACTCAGATCTGGGACGTCAACAGTCAACTCAGATCTAAAACGATCAAACAGTAAATTCAGATCTGGGACAGTCAACTCGGCTTTGACTGGTCAGCTCTGGACTGGTCAACTCAGCTCTGGACTGGTCAACTCAGCTTTGGACGATCAACTCAACTTTGACCAAGTCAACTGCCAATTTACAGATCAGATTTCGCACTCGTAACTGCCAATTTAGAGAGATTAATGTCCAATTAAACCACCCATTTCAATGTCTAAACCGTTACTCTTGTAACAGTCAGATTTATGACCATCAAATCAGGAATTTAAGACTTTAATGGCTGAACTCTTGACTCTCCACTTCTACACCTATAAATACCAGACTGTGCCATCAGATTTCCCTCACTCACTCCGAAAATTTAAGAAAAAAATACAGTAAACTGCCACGCTGAAACTTTGCACAAGCTGTATCCCAGTACTATACGAAGTACACAGATTTTATAGACCAGATTTTGTCTGAGCTGAATACTGCCTCTACACTTTGAACCACACAAATTGCAAAAGACAGTAAGTGGGATTTTGCTATGTATATATATTCGTTTGAGATAATATATGGTATTCATGCTATATTATGTTTTGAATTATCATTCGAGCTTTCGTTCCGTGCCAAGTTCATGCTATGATCTATGCTCTGTTTTAGCATTGATGTTTCTATCGTAATATGGGTCTACGGAATATTCCGCACTCTGAGTTACAAGGTGTAACTATGACCTCGACCCCTTAGAGGAGTAAAAATTAGGGACTGATCAGTAAACCATAGAAACGAAGTGACTATCAGTGCTACCTGTTATGCAGTGCTACATGTTATGCTATGCTCTGTTCTGCGATATGCTCTGATCTGAATCTGTATATGTATATGTATATTTTGTATGCTCGAATGGTATCCCCCACTTGCTGAGTGTTTCCCCAAACACTCAACCCCTTACTTTTCCCAATAAGAACTAAGAACAGGTTGAAGAGGAGGAACAAGAGTTGTTCTGGGGCTGGTGAGGACTCAGTTTTTGTTAATGTAAATTTCGCTTCCGCAATTCTCTGATTTTCAGTTGTAAAAACGATTATTTGATTATGTAACAGACTGGTTTTTGAGCTATATATGAGGCTTAGTGTTTTTTAAAATTTTATAATTGTTTAACATTGCCGATGTCTTGAGTCTCGGTCTCGGGGCGTGACATTTAGTGGTATCAGAGCTCACTAGGTTCATAATCCGGCTGGGAAACCAAATCTGAAATTTTGCAAGGTCCGGTACGAACTTGCAGATTGTCACATAAGACCAGTGCTACCCCCTCCGAAACGGCCCAACGAGCAATACTCACCACTATGTCATGACATAAGGCGCTTTTTGGCCAAATTCCTTCGTTTAGGCCTCCAAAATCGCGTTTTTGCCGTTTTTGGAAAGATTTGAAAATTCAATAACTTCTTGTACAGAACTCCGATTTCAGTTCCGTCAACTGTTCTGTAATCCCTATGGTTAGAACTCACAGTTTATGGAATAATCTCACAACTTTCCCCCTATGGTTAGGCCTCCAAATATCTTCGATGAAATGGCCCCCTCTGTCCCCCGTACTCGTGCTGCTGTCCTTCGCATGAAGCAAATAGCCCTGGACAACCAAAGCCGCACGATTAGACGTCTTAGAGCCAAACTAGCAATCGAGATGAGAGAGTCAGCTGCTACCAAGGAAGGATTAGAGACTAAGGTATCCAGCCTGGAAAGAGACTTACAAATCCAGAGATGTGATAACTATAGTCTACGAAATACGGTGAACCTGTGCCATACAAACATCGATCGTTGTATCTCTCTGCTGGTTGAGGCTAAGAAAGAGCATAAAACTAACCAAATAGCATTAGAAGCCACGCACAAGACCATTGCCGGACTTACTGAAATAAACCTTTGTATGTCAAAGAAAATAGAAAGGATGAAGGCAAAGAAGCAACAGGCTAGAGAAAGCCATACGGAGAGCCATCATAAGTTGCAGGCTCGCATCCAAGAGGCGGAGGATACGATCCAAGAGCAACACCTAATCATCGAGGCCCTGGTAGAGGAGAAAGCTAGCCTACTCCAAACAATCCAAGGTCTGTAGGAAGACAACGATGCTCCTGCTCCATTCGATGATGAATGAGAGGAAGAACCGGAAGAAGACCCGGAAGAAGAAGGGCTTGAGGATATTCCTACAGGCGAGAGAGAGATTGTTGATGAATAGAATATGTTTTACCTTTTGAATAAGAATAAACATTGTTCATTCTTCTATCCAAAATTTGCTTATCCCTTCGTGATATAGTATGCTCGATTGCTTTGCATTTATACGCACCCATTCTTAGTAAGCTTTCCTATGGCAGAATGTGGCAAGCAATCAAAGAAGCGACAGTAACAATGGAGATGAAGGATCCTCAAATTCAAGAGGTGGTCTTAGCAGAGAAGACCTGATGGCAATAGCTACTATAGTTGCCACGACTCTCCAATGGTTGGTCAACCCCAACAATAACCAAGATCCTCCTCCTACCCCTCCACCTCGTGGGACTAAGTACTACTACGAGTCCCTTCGCAAGAACAAGGCCCCCACCTTCGATGGGAGCCATGACTCTGAAGTTGCTCAGTCTTGGATGAAAAATATTGAAACGCAACTTCGACTACTAGAAGTCCCAGACGCTGTCAAAGTTGATGTTGTAACACCACTCCTTGACGGCAAAGCTGGAAAATGGTGGGAAGCAGTTGAGCCAACCATGACTGTAAATGGACAAATCACGTCGGTAGTAGAGTATACATCCAAGTTCAACTCATTGGGCACATATGTCCCAACAATCATGGTTGACAATACTATAAATATGCACCGATTCAAGAAGGATCTGAATAGTCGTATCCAGTCAGCCCTTGCAGTTTACCAAGCCACAAGCTTTGAGGACTTAATGGGAGCAGCAATCCGAGCAGAGACTGACATAAAGAGGCGGGAAGCTGACAACAAGAACAAACGTCCCCTCAATGCTCAGACTTCACATGGTGGGCCTAAGACCAAGCGGTCAAACCTCAACAACCGCGGATCAGCACCTGCACCAAATAACCAAATGTTGGCACCTTGCACCTCTTGCGGTCATCGGCATAGTGGAGATTGTCGCAAGCAGAGTGGTGCATGCTTTAAGTGTGGAAAGTTGGGCCACCGAATTACAGATTGTTCGAAAAACCAAGGTCCAAAGGCTGGATCGAGCAATGCGGCTCTGAACAAGACAATGCCCAGGGAGGATAAACCCAATGCTCGTGTGTTTGCAACGACACAAGAAGAATCTGAAGACGCCAGCGATGTGGTGGCAGGTACCATTTTTATCAACAAGCTGCCTGCTTATATGTTGTTTGATTGTGGTGATACGCATTTGTTCATAGCTAAGAGGTTTGCTAAAAAGTTAGGGCTAGAGCCTGAAATTATATATGAACCATATAGAGTAGCTACTCCTACCAACACTATCATTGAAACACATAAAATCCATCGAAACTGCGAGATATCCATAAACGACCATTCATTCTCTGCAAACCTGATACAACTCAACATGGTCGAATTCGACGCCATTTAGGGATGGATTGGCTATCTAAGAACCATGAACTGGTAGATTGTCGAGATAAGAGTGTGAAACTCCAAGCTCCTGATCAAGAGGAGCTGATATATTATGGTAAGAACAAGGAGCGAAAATCCCTGCTTTCTGCTGCCCAAGCATGGACAGCCATGAAGTCAGGAGCAGATGTTTTCTTGGCAATGATCCACGAAGTAAAACAAGGAGACGAACTCAAAATATAAGACATACCAGTGGTACAAGAGTTCGCAGATGTGTTTCCAGATGACTTACCTGGAAAAGTGCCTGACAGAAAAATTGAGTTCGAAACCAACCTAGTGACAGGGACGGCCCCAATCTCCAAGTCACCCTATCGGATGGCACCTGCAAAACTCAAGGAGCTCAAGGACCAACTACAAGAACTGCTAGACAAAAATCAGATCAGACCCAGTGTGTCACCTTGGGGGGATCCAGTGTTATTCGTCAAGAAGAAGGATGGATCTATGAGATTGTGCATCGACTACAGAGAGTTGAACAAGATCACAATCAAGAATAAGTATCCTCTTCCAAGAATCGGACCTCTTTGATCAACTCAAATGAGCCAAAACCTTCTCCAAGTTAGATTTGAGGTCGGTTTATCACCAACTAAAGATCAAGGCTGAGGATGTTTCTAAAACTGCATTTAGAACAAGATATGGTCATTACAAATTCACGATAAGGCCATTTGGTCAAACCAATGCACCAGCGGCCTTCATGGACCTCATGAACTGTGTATTCAAACCGTTCCTCGACAAATTTGTGGTGGTATTCATAGACGATATACTCGTGTATTCACCAAGTGAAGAAGAACACAAGGAGCATCTTCGACTTACCCTTCAAACCCTGAGGGAGAAACAACTGTACGCCATTGAAAAGTGTGGCATTCTTAGGCTATATAATTTCCGAAGCAGGAGTATCAGTGGATCCGACGAAGGTAGAAGCTATCATGGACTGGCCTATACCTAATACAGTGACAGAAGTTAGAAGCTTCTTGGGATTGGCTGGCTATTATCGTACGTTCGTAGAAGGATTATCGTCAATAGTCATACCACTCACTAGACTCACCCAGAAGAACTCCAAGTTCAACTGGAACGAAGAATGTGAGGCAAGTTTCGAAACTATGAAGACAAAGCTTGCATCTGCCCCCGTTCTAACGCTACCCGTAGGAGACAAAAGCTTTACTATCTACAATGATGCATCTAAAGGAGGACTAGGGTGTGTACTCATGCAAGATGACAGAGTAATTTCTTATGCCTCAAGACAACTAAAAACGCATGAACACAACTACCCAACCCATGATCTAGAGCTAGCTGCGGTGGCTTTTGCTCTAAAGATTTGGCGACACTATCTTTACGGAGCAAAATGTGAAGTATTCAGCAACCATCAGAGCCTCGAGTATATATTCACTCAGAACGAATTGAATCTGAGATAAAGACAATGGCTCGAGCTTTTAAAAGACTATGACTTAACGATAAACTACCATCCAGGAAAGGCAAATAAGGTAGCCGATGCATTAAGTCGAAAGAACATGAATAGGGTGATACTATCCTCACTCTCAGCTCAACCATGCCTCAAAGAATTGATCAAAATCAATCAGGATCGAGACCCTTCTCTGACCCAACTTAAGGAACAAATCAAGCAAGGGAAGGTGTCGGAGTTTCGAGTAGACCAAAAGGGAATCATCTGGATGAACGGAAGATTATGTGTGCCCGATGTCGATAACCTCTGTCAGGAAGTGATGTCTGAAGCACATAAATCTAAGTTCTCAAACCACCTAGGAAGTACAAAGATGTATAGAGATTTGAAGGAACACTTCTGGTGTAATGGGATGAAAAGAGATGTTGCTGATTTTGTTGCTAGATGCCGGGTATGTCAACAAGTCAAGGTAGAACATCAAAGACCTTGAGGATTATTGCAACCACTGAAAATTCAGAATGGAAGTGGGAAAACATATCCATGGACTTTGTAGAAGGTCTGTCGAAAACGAGATTATGCTATGATGGAATATGGGTAATCGTGGATAGGTTAACAAAGTCCGTGCACTTTCTGCCTGTCCGCATGAACTACGGCTTGGATAAGCTCGCTGCCTTATACATGGATAACATTGTCAGACTATATTTTGTCATTAAGAGACCCAAGGTTCGTATCTCTTTTCTGGAAGAGCTTCCAAGAAGCCATGGGAAGTAAGGTTACCCGCAGTATGGCTTATCATCCACAGACAGATGGCCAAACAGAGAGAACCATCCAGACCCTAGAAGACATGTTGCGGAGATGCACCTTGTACTTCGATAGTAATTGGAGCGAACATCTACCTCTAATAGAGTTCGCATATAACAATAGCTACCACAGCAGCATAGGAACGGCACCATATGAGGCCCTCTATGGACAGAAATGTCGATCGCCGCTGTATTGGGATGAGATTGGATAAAAGGCCATCACATGACCTAAACTTGTCCAGAAGACAATGAAAAAGGTGGTCATCATCAAGGAGAGACTGAAGGCAGCCCAAGATAGACAAAAAAGTTGGGCAGACTTAAAGAGAAGACCCTTGGCCTTCGAGGTAGGCGAAAAAGTGTATCTCAAGGTTACTCCAATGAAAGGGGTAGTCCGATTTAATAAGGCCGAAAAGTTGAATCCCCGTTATTTCGGACCGTTTGAAATCTTGGAAAGAACAGACACACTTTTCCTAAAGACTGACCTTACCACCCAGTATGTAAAGAATCCACAATGTCTTCCATGTCTCACAACTAAGGAGATACATCGTGGATTCTAGTCACGTTCTTGATGAAGGGCCACTCCTTGTGGAAGAGAATCTGACCGAAGGACTGAACTATTAAGAAGTCCTAATTCGAATCATGGACACAAAGGACCAGGTGCTTAGACGAAGAACAATCCCGTACGTCAGAGTCCAATGGTCCAACCACACGGAGAGAGAAGCCACGTGGGAAATGAAGGAGGAGATGCGTAATCAATATCCCTACCTTTTCGAAGATTAAGTTCACCAAAGTTTCGAGGATGAAACTTCTTTTAAGGAGGTAGGGATGTGAAAACCCAAAAATTCAGCTCTCGGAAATAGAGCTGGGACTGTCAACAGTCAACTCAGCTTTGACTGGTCAACTCAGCTTTGGCCTGGTCAACTCAGCTCTGGACTGGTCAACTCAGCTCTGGACTGGTCAACTCAGCTTTGGACGGTCAACTCATCTTTGACCAAGTCAACTCAGATTCGACGACGTAATTCAGATGTGGTAAAGAAATTCAGCTCACGAATTTTATCAAGCTGCTACACGCGTACAGATCAGATTTTGCAATCATAACTGCCAATTTAGAGAGATTAATGGCCAATTAAACCACCCAATTCAATGCCTAAACCGTTACTCTTATAACAGTCAGATTTATGACCATCAAATAAAGAATTTAAGGCTGATGGATCTGTGTAAACAGATCCAGATTAAGTTTTGAATTACACAAAACCTATTATTGTGTTTCTAACAATTCTACTTAGTGTACAGATTTTAGGATCGAAGAAGAAGATGAACAGTAGCAGAATCTGTCCAGTCGATGGTTTGAAAAGACAAAGTTCACAGCTGGTTTGGTTAATCATTGTAAACGGCAGCTGGATTAGCAATGGAGACGTCCAAAGTTGAGTCAGTTGTTCGTAATCAGGTGGAGGCCAAGTTGAACCAGCTGGAACATAGTGAACCAGTTGGAATGATAAGAACCAGCTGCAAGCGCTTGAAGAGGAAGATGGACCAGCTGGAACATCAAAAGGGAACCAGCTGGAACATCTAAGTGAACCATCGATGATGATGTCATCGGTGACGACATCTTGATCAGCAGATGAAAAAAGACCAGCTGGTGCGAGAAGACCAGCTGGAGAGCTAAGCGATGATAACATCAGCGATGACGTCAGCAATCAGCAGTTGTCAAGAAGAGAAAGAACTGGGATCAGCAAATATGACGTCATCATATATGCTGGAGGAAGCTATGAGCAGCAGAGATGACGTCAGCAATCAGCAGTTGTCAAGTAGCGCAAATAAAGAAGAAATCAGCTGTTGGATCGAAGCGAAGAGAAATCTGGATTCAGCAATGATGACGTCAGCATGTCTACTGTTGAAGAAGCTGGTGGCAGTAACCATGACGTCATCATATATGTTGAATATGTACAGCAGAAATCCGATGCTAAAGAAAAAGGTGAAATCTGATAAGAGCAACGAAGAAGTTTGCTGTTAACAGCAATTGAAACAGTAGGTTGCTGAAAAACAATGAATAGGAAGTTTGCTGTTAACAGCAATTGAAACAGTAGGTTGAGCTTTCGAATAGAAGATGTCAACAGTTTGTGTATCGAAGAATAGAGGAAAAGCTGTCGACAGCAATGAGTTGAAGATAGATCAAAATCTGTCGACAGCAATGGATTGAAGAGCTGAGCTTATTTCAAATGGTGAAGACGACAAAAAGACTGCAAAAGAAAGGACACAAAGGACATTCCCTGTCGGTACTTTACAGAACACATTTGAACGGGAAGAATTTGTGTCCAACGGATTGAATTCTAACAGAGGCTATGTGTGAGAAACAGAGAGTTGAGCGTTTCATTGTAACAATCTCACACACATATTCACTCGCACATTTCGTGAGTTGAGCTAAATTGATTAGCGAGTGAATCAAACCCCCCCACCAATCAGTTCCCGTCCAAGCACGACGACGTTAAACTCTGTGTTTGTAGCCTTTCTCACATAGGCGTAAAACAAGTGAGTGAACAGCCGTGGGCTGGTAGAGTCTAGGAGTTCTCGCAGCTGCTGGTTGCGGGATTGGGTCTGTACACGTTGTATAGATCAAATCTTCTAGTGGAGCCTTCCGAGGTGGAAGAAGGGGAGATGTAGGACATTGAGGTCCGAACTTCCAGAAACAAATATGCTGAGTATTGTATTCTTTAAGCTTTCAGCTCTTGCATTTATTTTTAGCATTCTCGCATACACAGTTAGCACACACTCAGTAAGTCTCGAACAGATTTATGTTACACATAAATCTGTTTGAGTTGTTTTAAAATATAGGATTCAGTTCTGGTGTTTTCCGCATGTTTTATTAACATACCAGATCTGTCTCCGGTGCTCTCGCTTTTAAGTGTTCAAGAACTAGAGGTATTGCACCTCCAGTGTTTTAGCAGCGCGAAAATTTTTAATCACTCATTTTAAATCAGCGGCTGCTAAGTTTTCTTCGAAAACAGGGACCAACAATTGGTATCATAGCCGGTTGTTCTTGAACGAGCACTTATTTTAAAACTCATGTGCTATGTTTTTAATGTTTTAACTATTTTGAGAAGCTTATCTTATGAAGGCCAGATGATTTGTTTTAATATATAACCGATTTTCTCTTGATGAACTGTCACGGGATGCGCGAGTTCCGTGCGGGTGCCAAGATTCTATTTTCGCTGTGCTGTAAGATCACCTGGAGCGAGGCTCGGTGACAAGCACATGGGATGAAATAGGAGAATGAAAATTTGAGCTTTTATCTGTTTTCTGGTTCTTCATATATAAGTAACACAGTAGCACATTGTTATTTGAAACTTTATTTTGATGCTCTGATAGTTTTTTTTAAATGTTCTATTATGCGTATTTCAGCTGATGCTTAAATTTGTGTTTTAAAATGATTTGAGCTTATGTTATAAAAGACAGGGAGAGCGGCGTATTTGTCTTTATTAATTTGAGCTATCTGCATCAGTTTCAATCGTGTTTTTCAAAATCATAGCATACTGTTGCATACGGTGCTTCCCAAAAGTTTTTCTTGTTTCTTTTTAAAACTCCTGCTGTCACGTTGTTTTTGTTGTGACAGTGTAGGGAGATCTTTGATTTAAATCTCGGGAAGACCAGCTTTCGATCTCTTTTTGATTCCCACAAAAAGGGAGAGAATTGTTAGATCATGCATTTGTTATTTAAAGTTTTGTGTAAATAAAAAAAGGAGAGATTGATGGATCTGTGTAAACAGATCCAGATTAAGTTTTGAATTACACAAAACCTATTATTGTGTTTCTAACAATTCTACTTAGTGTACAGATTTTAGGATCGAAGAAGAAGATGAACAGTAGCAGAATCTGTCCAGTCGATGGTTTGAAAAGATAACGTTCACAGCTGGTTTGGTTAATCATTGTAAACGGCAGCTGGATTAGCAATGGAGACGTCCAAAGTTGAGTCAGTTGTTTGTAATCAGGCGGAGGCCAAGTTGAACCAGCTGGAGCATAGTGAACTAGTTGGAACGATAAGAACCAGCAGCAAGCGCTAGAAGAGGAAGGTGGACCAGCTGGAACATCTAAGAGAACCATCGATGATGATGTTATCGGTGACGACATCTTGATCAGCAGATGAAAAAAAGACCAGCTGGTGCGAGAAGACCAGCTGGAGAGCTAAGCGATGATGACATCAGCGATGACATCAGCAATCATCAGTTGTCAAGAAGCGCAAGAACTGGGATCAGCAAAGATGACGTCATCATATATGCTGGAGGAAGCTATGAGCAGCAGAGATGATGTCAGCAATCAGCAGTTGTCAAGTAGCGCAAATAAAGAAGAAATCAGTTGTTGGATCGAAGCGAAGAGAAATCTGGATTCAGCAATGATGACGTCAGCATGTCTACTGTTGAAGAAGCTGGTGGCAGCAACCATGACGTCATCATATATGTTGAAGATGTATAGCAGAAATCCGATGCTAAAGAAGAAAGGTGAAATCTGATAAGAGCAACGAAGAAGTTTGCTGTTAACAGCAATTGAAACAGTAGGTTGCTGAAAAACAATGAACAGGAAGTTTGCTGTTAACATCAATTGAAACAGTAGGTTGAGCTTTCGAATAGAAGCTGTCAACAGTTTGTGTATCGAAGAATAGAGGAAAAGCTGTCGACAGCAATGAGTTGAAGATAGAGCAAAATCTGTCGACAGCAATGGATTGAAGAGCTGAGCTTATTTCAAATGGTGAAGACGACAAAAAGCCTGCAAAAGAAAGTGTTGGGTCCGGTTTTCCGAAAGGAAGGATCAAAAGAACTTAGCAGGAGCTGTTACTAAAATGGATCATTAAAAATTTTGCGCGTTGCTATTACAAGATGAGGTGCAATACCTCGGGTTCTTGAACATTAAAAATACAGAGCACCGGAGACAGATCTGGTATGATTTAAAATCATGCGGAAAACACCAGAACTGAATCCTATTATTTTAAAACAACACAAACAGATTTATGTACAACATAAATCTGTTCGAGACTTGTGCAAGTGTATTAACTGTGTATGCGTGCTAAATAACTATGAGTGTATGCGGAATGAATAACAGAATACAATACTCAATCGATTTGTTTCTGGAAGTTCAGACCTCAATGTCCTACGTCTCCCCTTCTTCCACCTCGAAAGGCTCCACTAGAAGATTTGATCTATACAACATGTACAGACCCGATCCCGCAACCAGCAGTTGCGAGAACTCCTAGACTCTACCAGCCCACGGCTGTTTACTCAGAACTTGTTTAACGTCTCTATTCAAAGACTACATACACAGATTTTAACGTCTTCGTGCTTGGATGGTAACTGTTTGCATTTGGGTTGTTTGATTCACTCGCTAATCAATTTAGCTTAACTCACGAAATGTGCGAGTGAATTTGTGTGTGAGATTGTTACAATTGAAACGCTTAACTCTCTGTTTCTCACACACTAGAGAAATGCTCTACACAAGCTAATTCTAGCTCCGCTGTCAACTGCAATTAAGCTTTCTCTAGTATGATAGTTGACAGCTTCGCTTCTGGTTTATTTTCCCTCTGCTGGTGCACTGTGCAACCAACGTATTTCTGCAACAGCGCTCTCTATCGCCTCTCTTCAATGGCGTTCTTGTATATAAGCCTCTGTTCAAATTCAAACCGTTGGACACAAAATCTTCCCGTTCAAACGTGTTCTGTAAAGCACCGACATGGATTGTCCTTTGTGTCCTTTCTTTTGCAGGCTTTTTTTCGTCTTCAACATTTGAAATAAGCTCAGCAGTTGACATCCAGATTTTGTAACTCTTCGTAATTTGTCAACTGCTTCGCTGTTGGTTCATTCTTTAACTGCTGCGACTGGGTTCTTTGACGACTGGATACTTTGCGCCTGGTTGCAATTCTTCGCTACTTCTGCTTTTCTTGCGTCTGGATTCCGTGTCGACTGATATGCAATAGCACTGTAGCCTACGACTGGGTCCACTGTAGCTCGCGACTGGATTCTTTGTCGACTGGTTGCAACTCTCTGTAGCCTGCGACTGGATCCACTGTAGCTCGCGACTGGTACATCATCTTGCGACTGGATGCATAGCAACAGCTGGTTCATTGTAGTTCTCGACTGGATGTACTGTTGCTTGCGTCTGGATGTACTGTAGCTACCTGCTGATTATAACCATCGCAAAGAGCATCTGCTGAATCTTTAGCACGAAGGCAAAACGCTGTCGATCAACTTATTCAAACGACATCATTTTGCTATCGCTAACTTCAAGTACCAACTGCTGGTTGCACTGTAGCTCTCTGCTGATTGCTGACGTCACTGCTGACTTCATCATCGCTTAGCTCTCCACTGGTCTTCTCGCACCAGCTGATCTTTCTTCATCTGCTGAACATGATGTCGTCATCATCATCAATGGTCCACTAGATGTTCCAGCTGGTTCCCTTTTGATGTTCCAGCTGGTCCATATTCCTCTTCAAGCGCTTGCAGCTGGTTCTTATCGTTCCAACTGGTTCACTATGTTCCAACTGGTTCAACTTGGCCTCCGCCTGATTACGAACAACTGACTCAACTTTGGACGTCTCCATTGCTAATCCAGCTGCCGTTTACAATGATTAACCAAACCAGCTGTGAACTTTGTCTTTTCAAACCATCGACTGGACAGATTTTGCTACTAACATCTTTCTTCGATAGCTAGAATCTGTACACTAAGTAGAATTGTTAGAAACACAATAACAGGTTTTGTGTAATTCAAAACTTAATCAGGATCTGTTTACACAGATCCATCAATCTCTCCCTTTTTGATTTACACAAAACCTTAAATAATCAATGCATGATCTAACAATTCTCTCCCTTTTTGTGGGAATCAAAAAGAGATCGAAAACAGGTTTTCCCGAAATTTAAATCAAAGTTCTCCCTATACTGTCACAACAAAAATAACGTGACAACAGGAATATTTATATTTTGAAAAACAAAAACAGCTTTTGGGAAAGAACTGTATGTAAGAGCTATATGATTTTGAAACAGGAACTGATGCATAGCTCAAATTAACAAAGACAAAGACGCCACTCTCCATGTCTTTTATAACATAAGCTCAAATTACTTTAAAAACAAAGATTTTAAGCATCAGCTGGAATTCCGCAAAGCAGAAAGTTTGAAAAGCTATCAGAGCATACACAATATTGTTTCAAATAACAATGTGCTACTGAGTTACTTATATATGAAGAACCAGAAAACAAATAAAAGCTCAAAATTTTCATTCTCCTATTTCGTCCCATGTGCTTGTCTCCGAGCCTCGGTCCAGGTGATCTTACAGCACAACGAAAATAGAATCTTGGCATCCGCACGGAACTCGCACATCCCGTGACAGTTCATCAAAATAAAATCGGTTCTATATTAAAACAAATCATCTGGCCTTCATAAGATAAGCTTCTCAAAACAGTTAAAACATTAAAAACATAGCACATGAGTTTTAAAAATAAGTGCTCGTTCAAGAACAACCTGCTCTGATACCAATTGTTGGGTCTGATTTTCCGAAAGGAAGGATCAAAAGAACTTAGCAGGCGTTGTTACTAAAATGGATCATTAAAAATTTTGCGCGCTGCTATTACAAAGATGAGGTGCAATACCTCGGGTTCTTGAACATTAAAAATACAGAGCACCGGAGACAGATCTGGTATGATTTAAAATCATGCGGAAAACACCAGAACTGAATCATATTATTTTAAAACAACACAAACAGATTTATGTACAACATAAATCTGTTCGAGACTTGTGCAAGTGTGTTAACTGTGTATGCGTGCTAAATAACTATGAACGTGTATGCGGAATGAATAACAGAATACAATACTCAATCGATTTGTTTCTGGAAGTTCGGACCTCAATGTCCTACGTCTCCCCTTCTTCCACCTCGGAAGGCTCCACTAGAAGATTTGATCTATACAACATGTACAGACCCAATCCCTCAACCACCAGCTGCGAGAACTCCTAGACTCTACCAGCCCATGGCTGTTTACTCAGAACTTGTTTAACGTCTCTGTTCAAAGACTACATACACAGAGTTTAACGTCTTCGTGCTTGGACGGTAACTGTTTGCATTTGGGTTGTTTGATTCACTCGCTAATCAATTTAGCTTAACTCACGAAATGTGCGAGTGAATCTGTGTGTGATATTGTTACAATTGAAACGCTTAACTCTCTGTTTCTCACACACTAGGGAAATGCTCTACACAAGCTAATTCTAGCTCCGCTGTCAACTGCAATTAAGCTTTCTCTAGTATGATAGTTGACAGCTTCACTTCTGGTATGTGCGAGTGAATCTGTGTGTGATATTGTTACAATTGAAACGCTTAACTCTCTGTTTCTCACACACTAGGGAAATGCTCTACACAAGCTAATTCTAGCTCCGCTGTCAACTGCAATTAAGCTTTCTCTAGTATGATAGTTGACAGCTTCACTTCTGGTTTATTTTCCCTCTGCTGGTGCACTGTGCAACCAACGTATTTCTGCAACAGCGCTCTCTGTCACCTCTCTTCAATGGCGTTCTTGTATATAAGCCTCTGTTCAAATTCAAACCGTTGAACACAAAATCTTCCCGTTCAAACGTGTTCTGTAAAGCACCGACATGGATTGTCCTTTGTGTCCTTTCTTTTGCAGGCTTTTTGTCGTCTTCAACATTTGAAATAAGCTCAGCAGTTGACATCCAGCTTTTGTAACTCTTCGTAATTTGTCAACTGCTTCGCTGCTGGTTCATTCTTTAACTGCTGCGACTGGGTTCTTTGACGACTGGATACTTTGCGCCTGGTTGTAATTCTTTGCTACTTCTGCTTTTCTTGCATCTGGATTCCATGTCGACTGATATGCAATAGCACTGTAGCCTGCGACTGGGTCCACTATAGCTCGCGACTGGATTCTTTGTCGACTGGTTGCAACTCTCTGTAGCCTGCGACTGGATCCACTGTAGCTCGCGACTGGTACATCATCTTGCGACTGGATGCATAGCAACAGCTGGTTCATTGTAGCTCTCGACTGGATGTACTGTTGCTTGTGTCTGGATGTACTGTAGCTACCTGCTGATTATAACCATCGCAAAGAGCATCTGCTGAATCTTTAGCATGAAGGCAAAACGCTGTCGTATCAACTTATTCAAACGACATCGTTTTGCTATCGCTAACTTCAAGTACCAACTGCTGGTTGCACTGTAGCTCTCTGCTGATTGCTGACGTCACTGCTGACTTCATCATCGCTTAGCTCTCCAGCTGGTCTTCTCTCAGCCGAACATCTCATGAAAATCGTAGCAATTTCATGAGATGTTCGGCTGAACATCTCAGGCGCCCACACAGGCGCCCATTGTGGGCGCCCACATCAACTTTATATATATATATATACACAAATTTGATATGGTGCACCAGGCTGACGTGACAGCACCAGGAAGTGCCACGTCAGCCTTGGTGCTCACATGATGCCCACCATATCAATCCTTTATATATATATATATATATATAGTCTATCCTCATGAATCGTGATCTGCAATTTAGTCCAGAATAAGATATCATCTTTCAATTTGCACCTTCCCAGTTTAATTATTTAAGATCTTCGGTTCAGCGTTCTACAATTGTATCAGAGCATGGTCCTTGAGATAAACACTTATTCTAGTCTGAGACAATTCTTGCCAGCCACTTCTGTTATTCTCTGAGTTTTATTTCATGTTTCAGTATATAGTATTTTCCTCATAATAGTCTTGTGGTGGATTTGGCTACGAATACGGATAAATGTCAGGAAGAGAGAGGAAGAAGAAGTTATTTGGAAGGATATGGTGAAACAGATGGAAATAACCCTGTCCTAGCCAGCATGGCCCAACTGCTGGAATGCCTGGTTGATCAAACTAACCCAGGAAATGGTAAATCAACAAGGCGAATGGTTAGTCGAGAGGACCCACAGGAAAGATTCAGAAGACAACGTCCTCAAGAGTTATCTGGTTCAACTGATCCACTTGTAGCAGAAAGCTGGATCAAATATTGAGAAGTAATATTTGACTATCTACACCTATATGACCAGGAGAGGCCTCGGTGTGATATTTATATGCTGAGGGGTGATGCTATGATATGGTGGGAAGGAGCCAAGCTGACTGTATACTTGGCTATGCTCACCTGGGAAGAATTTAATAGGGTGTTTTATGACCAATACTTCACCGTGGACGTGAGGACCAAGCTGACGAGAGTTTCTAACTCTTAAACAGGGGGATATGTGAGACCCGAAAGATTACATGATTAATTGAGTTATTTAATCGGGTGTAGCATAGACCAGATTCGGCTTGAACAGAACTGGGATGAGTCAGCTTTGAGCTGGTATGCTTGGTGAAGTAATCGAGTCAGTATAAGCCTTCGAACAGCTCTGGATTGTTAGAGAACTTCTGTGGAAAATGATCAGATTTGAGTGTTGGTCAGCGCTGGGTGATCGTATTCAGATTCGATGGTGAAATATGGTGGTCGCGTGTTATTCTGGGCGCGTTAGTGGATATCCTTCGCAGATATCGAAGCGACACCGTTTGAGAGGATTCAGCTTGGAGTTGCGCAAGCGTTTAGTAATGCGTGGACCGGTCTGGTTCGTATTTTTGTGTAGACCGGTGCGGTTCAAGATTTTACTGGTCAACGTGATGGATCTGTTTTGACAGATCCTGATTAAGTTTTGAATTACACAAAACCTGTTATTGTGTTTCTAACAATTCCACTTAAGTGTGCAGATTTTAGGAACGAAGAAGAAGATGAACAGTAGCAGAAGTTTGTCCAACCGATGGTTCACAATATTAGTTCAGCAGTTGGTTTGGTTAATCATTGTAATCGGCAGCTGGATTAGCAATGGAGACATCCAAAGTTAAGTCAGGTGTTCGAAATCAGGCAGAGGCCAAGTTGAACCAGCTGGAGCATAGTGAATCAGCTGATACGATATGAACCAGCTGCAAGCGCTAGAAGAGGAAGATGGACCAGCTGGAACATCAAAAGGGAACCAGCTGGAACATCTAAGTGGACCATCGATGATGATGTCATTGGTGACGACATCATGTTCAGCAGATGAAGAAAATCAGCTGATGCGAGAGGACCAGCTGGAACAAAAGCTGAGAAGAGTCACAAGTTGGAGCTGGAACGAGAAAGTTCAGCTGGAGCGCTAAGCGTAGATGACATCAGCAGTGACGTCATCAATCAGCAGCAGGCTACAGTTCATTCAGCAGGAAGCTATCAGCAGTTGTGAAGAGAAGCGCAAGAGATGAAGCGATGTCGTACAAGAAGTATCCAGTCGCAGTACAACCAGCAGATAGTATTTGGAGTTAGCGTAGCAAAACGATGTCGTTTACATAAGTTGATACGACAGCGTTTTGCCCTCGCACTAAAGATTCAGCAGATGGTTCTTGCAACGATGGATTCAGCAGAAGCGCAACGACAAAAGAATTCAGCAGAGGCGCTAAGATGAAGAAAAGATCAGCTGGAATGATGAGGACCATCTGGTACATAAAGATGGTTCAGCTGGTGCGTAAAGACAACCAGCTGGTGCAAATCAAATGATGACCAGTTGGAGTGCAAATCAAATGCTAACCAGCAGTTGGTAGCGACAGTACATCCAGACGAAAGCAACAGCTCATCCAGTCGAGAGCTTCAATGAACCAGCTGTTGCTATGCATTCAGTCTCAAGATGTTGTACCAGTCGCAAGCAAGCTTCAGTGCTATGAATCCAGTTGCAAGCATTTCACGACCAACGACTGGACAACCAGCTGCAAGCACATCCAGACGCAATCAACGCTCAAGATGGGAAGAATCAATGGCTGAGATTAAGTCGTGCATATTGCCTGGAATTAAGGGAACAAGTTTGTACTATTCTGGGAAATAGAACAATTTACAGAGGAGCATTGCACGCATTTGGAAAGACGACAATTTGGCCTTGACAAGCGCAGAAAATATTTGGATTCACTGTCTAACGGCTATATCTCTTGAAGAAGCTATATATACGAGGATATCTGAAGGAAGAAGTTTGACGATTGTGAGAAGATTCAAAAACAGAGGGAAGATAACAGTAAGAACGAAGCAGTCGACAACCTTTCTGAGAAGAGCTTACAACGACGTCGACTGCTGAGTTCGTATCATCTCATTTAGGAGCACTTCTTAGTGTGTGAGATGTATTCATTCGAGAGTTGAGCGATACATTGTAATTCTCACACACAGATTCACTCGCACATTTTGTGAGTTGAGCTAAATTGTTTAGCGAGTGAATCAAAACCAGTTTCTATCAGGTCCCGTCCAAGCACGATGACGTTAAACTTGTGTATGTAGTTAGTCACACAGTTGCGGCTGGTTTGCATTTGTGAAGTCTAGGATTTCTCGCAGCTGCTGGTTGAGGGATTGGGTCTGTACGTGTTGTATAGATCAAAGTCTTCTAGTAGTGGATCCTTTCGAGGTGGAAGAAGGTGAGATGTAGGACATTGAGGTCTGAACTTCCAGAAACAAATCTGCTGTGTATCGTCTTCTTTAAGCTTTCAGCACTCATATTTACTTTAGCATTCTCGCATTGCATAACAGATTTCAGCACGCACGTGAAACAGATTTCAGCATTCGCATATTTCAGCGCTTACGTTTACAGTTAGCACACAAGCACTTGCACAGTTTCGAACAGATTTATGTTGCACATAAATCTGTTTGAATCGTTTTAAAATATTAGGATTCAGTTCTGGTATTTTCTGCATGATTTTTAAATCATACCAGATCTGTCTCCGGTGCTCTTAACCGGATCAAGGGTTTGTGTTCGTGGTTGAGTGCTAGGAGTTATCGTAGCTGCTGGTTGTGGGATCGGGTTTGTACAAAGGGTTGTATAAATGAAATCTTCTAGTGGATATCCTTCCCATTGAGGAAGAAGGGGAGACGTAGGAGATATTTCTCCGAACTTCCAGAAACAAACTCTCGACTCCTTATCTTTTACTTTCTCGCTTTTGTCTAAATTTCTCACTGTTTGAATCGTGTTCTTTACGCATAAAATTATTTTATTACATGAGACAAACAACAATCACTGAGAACCTTCAAGCTGGTAAATCGACTGGAGGTTTTCGTCGAGCTGTAAAATTTTCGAAACAACTTTTTAAAACAAAAACAAGCAAAGGAGTTCAATCACCCACACCCCCCTATGAACTCCTAAACCTATTTTCGATCCTAAAAAGTGGTATCAGAGCTTGGTTTCTTAGGTGTAAATCAAAAAGGGAGAAATTGATGGATCTGTTTTGACAGATCCTGATTAAGTTTTGAATTACACAAAACCTGTTATTGTGTTTCTAACAATTCCACTTAAGTGTGCAGATTTTAGGAACGAAGAAGAAGATGAACAGTAGCAGAGTTTGTCCAGCCGATGGTTCACAATATTAGTTCAGCAGTTGGTTTGGTTAATCATTGTAATCGGCAGCTGGATTAGCAATGGAGACGTCCAAAGTTAAGTCAGGTGTTCGAAATCAGGCAGAGGCCAAGTTGAACCAGCTGGAGCATAGTGAATCAGCTGGTACGATATGAACCAGCTGCAAGCGCTAGAAGAGGAAGATGGACCAGCTGGAACATCAAAAGGGAACCAGTTGGAACATCTAAGTGGACCACCGATGATGATGTCATTGGTGACGACATCATGTTCAGCAGATGAAGAAAGATCAGCTGGTGCGAGAGGACCAGCTGGAACAGAAGCTGAGAAGAGTTGCAAGTTGGAGCTGGAACGAGAAAGTTCAGCTGGAGCGCTAAGCGTAGATGACATCAGCAGTGACGTCATCAATCAGCAGCAGGCTACAGTTCATTCAGCAGGAAGCTATCAGCAGTTGTGAAGAGAAGCGCAAGAGATGAAGCGACGTCGTACAAGAAGTATCCAGTCGCAGTACAACCAGCAGATAGTATTTGGAGTTAGCGTAGCAAAACTATGTCGTTTACATAAGTTGATACGACGGTGTTTTGCCCTCGCACTAAAGATTCAGCAGATGGTTCTTGCAACGATGGATTCAGCAGAAGCGCAAAGACAAAAGAATTCAGCAGAGGCGCTAAGATGAAGAAAAGATCAGCTGGAATGATGAGGACCAGCTGGTACATAAAGATGGTTCAGATGGTGCGTAAAGACAACCAGCTGGTGCAAATCAAATGATGACCAGTTGGAGTGCAAATCAAATGCTAACCAGCAGTTGGTAGCGACAGTACATCCAGACGAAAATAACAGCTCATCCAGTCGAGAGCTTCAATGAACCAGCTGTTGCTATGCATTCAGTCGCAAGATGATGTACCAGTCGCAAGATTAATCCAGTCGAAGGCTACAGTGCTTTACATATCCAGTCGACAAAGAAACAGCTGTTGCGCGAAGTGTTGTGACAAAGAAAAGACAACAGCTGAGCGAACAGCTGTTGAACAATCTGTTGGAGAATATTCAGCCATTCAACGCAATCAACGCTCAAGATGGAAGAATCAATGGCTGAGATTAAGTCGTGCAAATTGCCTCAATTCCGCGAAGTGTTGTGACAAAGAATAAACAACAGCTGAGCGAACAGCTGTTGAACAATCTGTTGGAGAATATTCAGCCATTCAACGCAATCAACGCTCAAGATGGAAGAATCAATGGCTGAGATTAAGTCGTGCAATTGCCTTATATCAGGGAACAAGATTTGTACTATTCTGGGAAATAGTACAATTTACAGAGGAAGTTTGCACGGAAATGGAAAGACGACGAATTAGCCTTGACAAGCGCAGAAGAGATTGGAATTTATCTAACGGCTATATTCGAACAGAGG
>KQ995755.1:82885-103797 GCA_001598015.1 Dorcoceras hygrometricum | reverse complement strand
GCTCGGGCGGCCTTATCCTCATTTTGACGGCCCAATCGACTAGGAACTAATTCAGAATACACAGTGACTATTAGATGTGTTTCATGATAGCCGTCATACCCACTATCGCATCTAACATACACTATAGCGCATTCTAGGTCTTTACTCAACGCAATTGTTAATCATCATACAACACAATGAAAGTAAAGAATGCCATAAACAAATGCGAATATCATATATAAAGATTGTCATATACAAGAGTCTATAAACCCACACGCCACAAGTTGGCTAGTTGGGCATCTACTCTAACATTAAGTTCAGATCTGAATTCTTGATCCAAATCTGAGTTTGGTCAAATATTATTATGTTGACAATTTCACATCTGAGTTGATCTCGGTTGACCATTGACATCTGAACGACTCAATTAAATTGTGTTGACTTTTCCAAATCTGAGTTGACCAACAGACCAATCTGATTCTTTCTTCTTCGTCAAGACGCTTACGAACGATTCAGATTTCGTATTTTATCTGTTCAAATCTGATTCTAAAGATACAGAAACTCCAGATTTGATCCTTTGTTCTTTTAGATTCGATTCGACAGAATAAGTTGATTCATTCAAATAGATTTGAGTAATTGATTTCAGTTTTCATCTTCGCAAGAATCACAGAGAATTCTCAAAGTGTTCCAAAACATCGTCAGAGATTGTAAAACCAGTAAAACATACTTGACAGAAAAGAAAAACAGATTTATAGAGAATGGAAAGATCAGAAAGAAGGAATGTTTTAGGGAAAAGTTTTACAAAATGTTTTAACAGATTATGGCTTAGAAATCAGACAGTCACATGGAGAGGTTGAGGACGCTGGCTGACGAACCAGTGCGCCCCTTTCAAATTGGAAGGGACTAAGATATGGTTGACGAACTGTATACCCTTTATATGTGATAGATGGGTTTTATACCTAGCCCCCTGATCAGATTCAGAGTTTGATCAAACGAATTGACCTTATGTATCTAGCCATAATTCAAAGAAAAGAAAGAAAAGAGCTAAGTGTGATTTTTAATCATAAAGCTTAAATAAAATAATTTCGGAACATGTGTGTTTATGCTTTCATATCATTTCAGATTTCACAGTTGATTGTATTTAGCTTATCTATTTCTAAGCTATTTCATATTCCAGATTATAGTATCAGATATCGTTTGCTTGTATTGCATGAGTTTGATATTCCAGATTTACTTGCTGAACCCCTAGGCTTACTAGTTTTCTTGAGTGCAGGTAATGAGCAGTAGGGAGCTGGATGGTGAAGAGTTGATCGAAATGGAGTGTTTATCGTGGACATCAGCTTTCATTTTGCTTTGTGTTTCAGATCTTGTTGTACAGAATAACGAATATAGCTTTTGTGTTATGACAGATTTCTGTTATCCTTATTTTGTTGAAATCTGAAACATGTTCATACTGCGATCGTATATACAGTGTCGTTTAATTTATTGACCAGATCTGTCTTCAGTTCCGCACAGTTATTAAATAGATCTGTTTATCAGAGTAACGTACGAGATCTTAGTTCTTTTGCAATTCAGTCCAAGAATTGTTTCGAATTATTCATTTTTGACAAGTTCAAATTTTTAGTAATCTTTCAATCTGAACCCCAAACTTCTTAATTTTAGTTAAGAAAAGTCCAGTCGCTACAATTGGTATCAGAGCATGGTCCTTGAGATAAACACTCTTCCAGTCTAAGACAGCTCTCGCCAGCCGCTTCTATATTTGTGAGTTTTATTTCATGTTCTAGCATATAGTAATCTCTCATAACAGAATGTGGTGGATTTGGACTACCCTTACAGATAATGGCAGGACGAGGTAGAGGAAGAAGATAAACCATAGAAGGAGAGGGTAAAACAGAGGGAATGAACTGTGTCCTGAATAGCATGCCCCAATTACTAGAACGACTGGTTGATCAAACCAATCAAGGGAATGTGTTGGATCTGTGTTTACAGATCAGAATCTTAATTTTGATTAACACAAAACCTGCTATTTGAGCTGAAACAAACAGACGTGTTTTCGGAAGCCTAAACGAAGGAATTTGGCCAAAAAGCAGCTCAGTCACGGTGTAGTCGTGGGTCTTACTCATTGGGCTGTTTTGGGAGGGGGTAGCACCGGCCTCATGCAAAAATACCCAGCCGGATTATAAAGCCTGCTCAGTAGCGAGCTGGAATAAAGCACTGTAGCAGATCAGCTGCGTGAAGAAGATGAGAGCAGTTAGAAAAGAAGAGAGCTGATAGAGAAGGTCTTAATGCAGATTGAGGACATCCAAGCTGGTACAGTGACGGGACGCCCGAGCTGGATCAGCAAAGGAAGATTAGCAAGGTAATCCAAAGCTGGTACGGTGAGGGGACGCCCAAGCTGGTTCAGCAGAGGAGATCCAAGTTGATCAAGTAGTTCTGCGTAGAAGAAGAGCTGAGTTACGAAGAGCAGAATCAGCTTAGAGAAGTTGTGGTCAAGAACAGCTCAGAACTAAAAGCAGATAAGAGGTGAACAAAACCAGCTGGGACAAACCAGCTCAGTGACCAGCTTGGAGCAACCAGCTCAGACGGACAAAGCAGTTTGAATACAAATACATGTGAAGATTGAATTAACGATGTTCAAATTTATTTGCTGCGTCTTGTTCACATCAGGAACAGATTCACAGAGCTCAATTTCAGCAAAGGCTGCAGCGCATTAAATGAAGAGAGCTCAGAGTCAACAAAGCCTGCAATTGCATTAAATGCAAAAGGACACAAGGTACAACACTGTCAGAACTTTACAGAAACATTTACAATGGCTATACCTTGGTGTCCAACGGATATAATTGAACAAAAGGCTATATCAAGAGAAGAAGCTGGCAGTACTGAAGGGTGTGCACAAGTGCAGAATGAAAACAAAACAGTGAGAGATGCACAAAAACAATAGGGAAGAAAATGAGTTATCAGCTTTGAAGAAGCACTTCCCAGTGTGTGAGAATACATTTGAGAGAGAATTACACTGTAATTTCTCACACACAGATTCACTCACATAGAAGAGCAGTGAGCTTAACAGAATAGTGGAGTGAATCATTGTAGTCTTTGGACAGAGATGTTAAACAAGTCCTTGTAGCCTTTCTCACAGAGGCGTAAAAGAAGTGAGTTAGACACACGCAGCTTGCGGGCTGGTGTGTAGTGGTGTTGCTAGGAGTTATTCTGGCTGGGGGTCGTAGGAGTGGGTTGCAGCGAGGGTCGTTGTAATAAAAGTCTTCTAGTGGATCCTTCCCGTTGCGAAAGAAGGGGAGATGTAGGAGATTGAGCTCCGAACTTCCATAAACAAATCGCAGCGTACTTTCTTTACTGCTTACTGCATTTACATTCTGCATACATGAAAACTGTTTATTTAACTTTCAATTTACAGAGGGTAGTTCAGGTTTATTTCCGCATGATTTTTATCATACCTGATCCATTTCTCGGTGCTCAAAACCTTTCAAGAACACTGAGCTATTGCAGCTCAAGATTTATATAACCAGATCGCTCATTCGTTCATTGAGCTGGTTAGAATGACCAGCTAGAACCAGGCTCTTGCACTGAAATGGTTTAGCGCCGATCTGGTTCTACATAAACGTGATCCGATTTGAGTTGCGTGTTGGTTTTTCAACTCCGATCTTAAAATGCATGTAACTTACGGGGTTGATGTCTAGGCTGTGTGAGAGCCAACGTGAGTTGTGGCAGAGCTCACGAAAAACCCCCGAAAATCGATCCCAACAGAATGGTCAATCAACAGAAAGAATGGTTAGTCGGGAAGATCCTCAAGAGAGGTTTAGAAGACAACGACCTCAGGAATTTGTTGGTTCAACCGATCCGCTAATAGCTGAAAGCTGGATCAAGTCAATGGAAGTGATATTTGAGTATTTGCATCTGACGGATCAAGAAAGACCTCGGTGTGCGATCTATATGCTGAGAGGAGATGCAATGATATGGTGGGAAGGAGCCAAGTTGACTGTAGACTTGGAAATTCTCACCTGGGAAGAATTCAAGAGAGTGTTCTATGAGCAATACTTCACGGTATATGTGAGGGAGGAGCTGCAGAATGAGTTCCTAACGTTGAAGCAGGAAGGGATGCCAATGCGGGATTATATCCGCAAATTTGAGAGATGATATTATTTTGTTCCTCTCATTGGAACAAATGCAGATGTCAAGCTTCGACGTTTTATAAATGGGTTGAAGCCCATGATAAAGCATGACATCAGACTGGCAGAACCAATCGATTATAGAGCAGCTGTGAATGATGCCAATGCGGGATTATATCCGCAAATTTGAGAGATGATATTATTTTGTTCCTCTCATTGGAACAAATGCAGATGTCAAGCTTCGACGTTTTATAAATGGGTTGAAGCCCATGATAAAGCATGACATCAGACTGGCAGAACCAATCGATTATAGAGCAGCTGTGAATAAAGCTCTACGGGCTGAACAACATTGGAAGGCGGTTGAGGATGAAAGACAGCTGAAACATCAAGCCTCCCAGAATAAGGACCGTAGACAATCCAAGAGGCCAAATGGCAATAATCAACAAGGATCTCAAGGAAAAGTGCCTATAGAGGCACAACCCATCACTTCTGTTCCCAGATCCGGAACTAGGCCAGCATGCCCAACTTGTAAGAAGAATCATTCGGGCCAGTGTCGTTTTGGTCAGAATGTGTGTTATACGTGTGGCAAGCCAGGTCACATAGCCAAGTATTGCTCCCAGAACAAGCAACTCATCACTAGCATAGCCTACGTGATGACAGCAGAACAAGCTCCACCAGATACGACGGTTGTGACTGGTAAGATCGTTGTTGCCAGTATGTTTACTTTAGCTTTGTTAGATTCTGGTGCAACCCATTCATTTGTATCAGAAAATTTGCTAAGAATTTACCAGACCAACCAGAAGCATTAAAGGTAGGATATCGTGTTCATGTTCCTTCTGGAGAATGTTTAGTGACCAATCATGTTTTTCGCAACATAGAACTTAAGCTACAAGGGAATATTGTCAATGCAGATTTGATAGTATTACCGATGCTTGAGTTTGATTTAATATTGGGAATAGATTGGTTAACTAAGTATGGAACCATTATAGATTTTAAGCAGAGAATGGTTAAGATTTCGATGCCTAGCGGTATTTCATTTTTGTTCAGAGCTGACAGATTTGACCAAACTCCTAAGATTATATCAGCTTTGAAAGCCCAGAGATGTTTAAGAAAAGGTTGCCAAGGATTTCTAGTTATTGCTTTATCGATAGTACAAGATACTAAGATTAACTTCGAAGACGTAGAAGTAGTGAACGAATATCCAGACGTCTTTCCAGAAGACATCTCAGGTCTGTCGCCAGATCGGGAATTAGAATTTTCTATCAATTTAGTACCCGCAGCTGCTCCGATTTCTAAGCCTCCTTACAGACTTGCTCCTAAGGAGATAAAAGAATTGAAAGAACAGATCCAATATTTATTGGATAAAGGCTTCATCAGACCCAGTACATCACCGTTGGGAACTCCGGTGTTATTCGTTAAGAAGAAGGACGGAAGCATGCGTCTGTGTATAGATTACAGGGAGTTGAATAAGTTAACAGTTAGAAATAAATATCATCTCCCTAGGATAGATGACTTATTTGATCAACTTAGAGGAGATGCTGTATTTTCGAAGATCGACCTCAGATTTGGATATCACCGGATTTGAGTTAAAGATGCAGACGTATACAAGACAGCCTTTAGAACACGTTACGGCCATTTTTAATTTTTAGTGATGCCATTTGGGTTAACTAATCCATCTGTGTTTATGGATTTAATGAATAGGGTATTTCAACCTTTTCTAGACAGATTTGTAATCGTGTTTATAGATGACATTCTTATTTAATCTAAGAACATATTTGAGCATGCAGACCATCTTAGAGTAATTTTGCAGATTTCGAGGACTAAGAAATTGTTTTCTAAGTTTAGTAAATGTGAATTCTGGATTGAAAATGTTGTATTTCTTGGTCATATTATTTCTAAGAATGGGATAGAAGTAGATCCTTCCAAAGTAGAAGCTGTTCGGGAATGACCTGTACTTAAGAACGTAGACGAGGTTCGAAGTTTCTTAGGTCTTGCGGGTTACTATCGACGTTTTATAGAGGGATTCTCCAAGATAGCCATTCCTTTAACGTCATTAACCAAGAAGGACATTAAGTATGATTGGTCCCCAAAATACCAAATCAGCTTTGAGAAGTTAAAGCAGGCATTGATAGAAGTCCCTGTTTTGACTTTGCCATCGGAAAAAGGGAATTTTACAATTTATACAGATGCATCGAAGATAGGATTAGGTGCTGTTTTGATGCAAGATAAGAGAGTAATTGCTTATGCCTCTAGACAGCTGAAGATTCACGAAAAGAATTATCCTACGCATGACCTTGAACTAGTAGCAGTAGTTTTTGCATTAAATATTTGGAGACACTACCTTTATGGTGAAAAATGCGAAATCTTTACAGATCACAAAAGCCTTAAGTATTTCTTTACCCAGAAAGAGCTTAACATGAAGATGACTCGAACTGGTTAAAGATTATGATTGTGTGATTAGTTACCACCCAGGTAAAGCCAACGTAGTAGCAGATGCGTTGAGTAGAAGAGCGGTGGGTTTATCTCAGATCTCAGTTCAGATTCCATTAGTGAGAGAGATCAACAGATTTGAACTGGGAATAGTACGAAAGAGAATGCTGCTAAGTTAGCTGTTCTTACAATCCAGTATACATTGAAAGATCGGATTAGAGATGGTCAAGCGAGGGATGATCAACTTCAGAAGTGGAAGAAACAAAATGAAGACAGAGGGGAGAATCTTTATACGACAGTAGAGGGAATTGTGAAATACCAAAATAGGTTATGGGTACCGCGAATTGATAATTTGCGCAATGAGATTATGAATGAAGCCCATAACACACTGTATTCGATTCACCCAGGAGGAACAAAGATTTACAATGTTTTTTTGGTGGCCAGGCATGAAACGAGATATCTCAATTTTGTATCTGAGTGTTGAACATGCCAACAAGTTAAAACAGAGCATCAGAGACCAGCTGGGATGTTAAAACCGCTCCCTATGCCAGTATGGAAATGGGACAACATAGCGATGAATTTTGTAGTGGGATTACCTAAGACACTCCATGGATTTAACTCTATTTGGGTTATCATCGATAGATTAACCAAGTCAGCACACTTTTTACCCGTAAGGATGACGTATGATCTGAACGGTATGCTGAGTTGTACATGAAAGAAATAGTGAGACTCCATGGAATTCCAAGTTCTACAGTATCGGATCAAGATCCCAGATTTACCTCGATGTTCTAGAAAATCTTACATAAAGCCTTGGGAACTAAGTTGACCTTCAGTACAGCTTTCCATCCACAGACAGATGGACAATCAGAAAGAGTTATCCAAACACTATAGGATTTGCTTTGTGCGTGTGTTCTCGACTTTGCAGACAGCTGGGATTCTGAATTGCCTTAGTTGAGTTCAATATAACAATAGTTACCAGGTTTCGATAGAAATGGCTCCATACGAAGCATTATATGGTAGAAAGTGCAGATCACCGATACATTCGGATGATGTAGGTGAAATAACAGAGATAGGACCTGATATTATAGAACAGACTGCTGAAGCCATCAAAAGAATACGTGATCGAATGAAGACGGCACAGAGTAGACAAAAGAGCTATGCAGATAGCCATCGCCGGGATCTGAATTTCGAAGTAGGAGATCATGTATTTCTGAAAGTAGCACAAATGAAGGGTGTAATGAGATTTGGACGAAAATTAAAGCTTAGTCCCAGATTTATTGGACCATTTTAGATTCTGGAGAGAATCGGGACTTTAACTTACCGTCTAGCGTTACCTCCACAGTTTTCAGATGTTCATAATGTGTTCCACATATCCGCTCTGAGGAAATACATTGTGAATCCTTCACATGTGCTTAGACACGAACCTAGCCAGATTGTGAGGACTAGAAAATATTTAAGTACGATTTATTAGCCAATCAGATTTCGATTGGGATTAGCTAATTGAGTTTGGTTTTTAGATGTGAGGATTTGGTGATTTTCAGAATTTCAGATTTGAGTGAAATCTGGATGTTCAGATGTGTCCCTCGCGTGTTTGCGTGAATTGCCACGAGCAGGGAGCGAATCCTGTTGTGAGGTGCTAGTCAGATATGGCGTTGCAAGAGGTAATGCGATGTCGTATCGTGTTTTCAGATTTGACGCTAGTGAGTGGAATCTGTTTAGCGGGCGTGAACAGATGTGAGCGTTTATGTGGTCAAGTCTGGATGAGCGTTAGCGGGATCTGTTGCGAGAGCGGGACCCTATGCTACGTCGTTTTGTTAAGTAGCGTGACGCCGTTTTGATCAGAAGCGTGTGTTTTGTTTGGAGAATCAGACCCGAGATAGTGTAGTCAGATGTGAGTGACAGCTGAGGCTAGATTTGAGGGTTTTCTGCCATAGCGATGGATCTGAATTTGTCGGTGATTGACTTTCACTGTAGCTTGGACTTGGGGAATTTAAATTAAGTGTTGATCATCACTTAGAGTATTTTGAACCTGGTATTTCTTATCTTCGTCCCCGATAACCCTCTATTGGTACTGTTCATCCGAACCCTATTTCCGTCGATTGTCATCGTTTTACGCCGCCGTTTGGAGTAATATTGGTAGCGCTGAGCTCGTCTTCTCTACAGCGTTTGATTGATACCAGTTTGGAGACGGGAGTCGCCGCATTTGAGGAACGTGAAGTTGTTGCAGTGTTCGTGTATTTTCGCGATTGTTAACCCGTAGTTCTTCTGTTCATTAGCAGCTTTGGGTAAGTGATTTCTTTCCATTTTAAGCTTCTGAGAGCTGAGTGGTACTCTATAGAGTTGAGGTAGCTGAGTAAGCTACGAGGCTTTAGAATTTAAGCTGTATGAGTTCAGAATTGAGTTGATATTGAGATATCTTAACATATTTGAGTTGGGAATGGCTTCTGTTGAGTTCGTCATGAAGCTGCTAGGGCAGTAGACTTGAGCTAGTTGTTGCGCCCATGTTTTTGTAAGATCTGTTGAGGTAGAAGCTGAATTGAGGTATGAATTGAGCTAGAATTAGCAGCTTTGTTATCAGCTTTGGGATATTTCTTTCGTGTATTAGCTGCTGTGCTTTGTGTTGATTGTATGATGATTTTTTTTCTCATATCTGTTTGTGCGTGAGATATATATAAGATTTTAAGCATGAGTCTGCTGTGCATTCACGCATACATATTGAGCCTGATTCCTTTGAGAACTGAGTTCCTTTGCACGTTGTGATCGGCCGGCTGAGTCGTCGCGCCTGAAAGGTCCAACTTTTCTTATGATGTGCTGGCCGGCTGAGTTTTCGTGCCTGAATACCATTGCCTTGTGATGATCGGCTGAGTCGTCGCACCTGCAGATCACAAGATGATGATGATTGATGAGATCTGCACAGCTGAGTCGTTGTGCCTTGTCTACCGATGATCCTTGTTAGCCCTTTCATGCATTGCATGATTGAGATATTGCATTGTCTGATATGATAGGTGCTTTTATTATGCTCTTCGTACTGAGGTTTGACCTCGTTTATTTTCCCTGGTTTGGGCTGTTTTGGTCGGCGTTGGCCATTACAGGTTCTTCAAGTAACCAGGCTGGACTGAGTGGAGCTTCAGTCGGTCGATCCCCTTTTTGATTTGAGTCCTAGTTGTATTGATATATATATATTGAGCCGGGGGATTTCCTGTGCCTTTATTTAATTGGGGGATCTATAGTTGATTGACTACTTATTTTATTATATGTTGTTTGAGTTTTGAGTTAAACTCTTATTTTGCATATGAATGTATTTTGAATGATATTGGATCAGGCCCATATTCGAAAATTTTTAGCCCATATTTTTATGATGCTTCCGCATAATTGTGACTAATTGATGTATTAGCGCATCGGGCCTGACACAGTAGCACCAGATCTGACTTACGAATAAGTTCCAGAGAAGATTCTTTTAAAATGAAATCGTAAGTTAAGAAATAGGACTATCCCTATGATAGATTCAGTGGGCGAACCACTCAGAAAGAGAAGCAACGTGGGAAGTCGAATCTGATATGCAAATAAGCTACCCAGATCTGTTTAATTAAGTAAATTTCGGGGACGAAATATTTTTTAAGGAGGGTAGAATTGTAATGCCCAGATACTTTTTATGGCCACAATTAGAAAGTTTATAGACTTGAGAGATTAAATTGAAATGCTATTTTTATCCAACTTTCATTCGAGTTGGGTTTCCAGATTTGAATATACGATAATCAGCTCTCATCTTAGTTGAGTTGGTTTTCAGATTTGAGACGCAAATGCAGGAGCTGTTCGGCTGATCCATACAAGCCGATTTAATCCTTCTTTTTAATAAAATGGTTCGGGTTACATTTCAGATTTCGTTGTTTAAAAATGAGTAGCACTTTTAAAATATTTTAGCATATTGATAAAATGTGTTTCTTCTCTAGGCATTTGAAATCATATATATATGATGTCAGCCACATCATGCATCATTATTTACAAAACAAAACATTTCAAACAAAGCGGTGCTCTCTGTTAGAAACCGAGAAAAAGTTTCAAAGCTTTTCACAGGAAGCGATCGGATTGTACGTGATTCAGAAAAGATGTTAGAAAAATGGTTGATGATGTTTGTCCAGTTGTTTCTTGAGTTTTTTAAGAATTTCTTCGAAGTAGCTTACAAGCAGCTTCTTAGATTTGTTTTCCAGAAATTTCTTGAGATCTTTTTGATTCCTTCAGACGAAGGAAACCTTCGTTGTTTATGTTCGTTCTAATGTTAAGACTGAAATCTGGTTCATTTACCAAAGCTGAATTTCTATTCTTAGTTGATTCTAAGTTAGCGTTCAGTTTCTAAGTCGTTTTAAGTTCAGATCTGAATTCTTGATCCAAATCTGAGTTTGGTCAAATCTTATTATGTTGACCATTTCACATCTGAGTTGTCCTCGGTTGACCATTGACATCTGAACGACTCAATTAAATTGTGTTGACTTTTCCAAATCTGAGTTGACCAACAGACCAATCTGATTCTTCCTTCTTCGTCAAGACACTTACGAACATTTTCAGATTTCGTATTTTATCTGTTCAAATCTGATTCGACAGATACAGAAACTCCAGATTTAATCCTTCGTTCTTTTAGCTTCGATTCGACATAATAAGTTGATTCATTCGAACAGATTTGAGTAATTGATTTCAGTTTTCATCTTCACAAGAATCACAGAGAATTCTCAAAGTGTTCCAGAATATCGTTAGAGATTGTAAAACCAGTAAACCATACTTGACAGAAAAGAAAAACAGATTTACAGAAAGAAAATAAAGATCAGAATGAAGGAATATTTTACAGAATGTTTTAACAGATTATGGCTTAGAAAATACAACACCTCCTCGTAATTGGTCGAATAAATCATCTATCCTAGGGAGAGGATACTATTCTTAATCGTTAATTTGTTCAGTTCTCTATAATCAATACACAAGCGCATACTACCGTCCTTCTTTTTCACGAACAGCACTGGTGCTCCCCATGGCGAAGTGCTGGGTCTGATAAAACCTTTATCCAATAAATCTTGGATCTGCTCTTTCAGCTCTTTCATTTACTTAGGAGCAAGTCTGTAAGGAGGCTTAGAAATTGGGGCAGCTTCTGGTACTAAATCGATAGTGAATTCTAATTCGCGAATTGGAGGCAGTCCTGAAATGTCTTCTGGGAAGACATCTGGAAATTCCTTTACAACTTCTACGTCCTCAAATCTGATTTTCTTTTCTGGTTCTATCGATAAAGCGCTTACCAAGAATCCTGACATCCCTTTCTTAAATAACGTTGAGCTTTCAAAGCTGATACTATCTTAGGAATTCTATCATATCTGTCAACCTTGAACACAAATGAACTCCCGTCAGGCATCCTAATTTCAACAGATCTCTGTTTGAAATTTATGACAGTTTCATACTTAGTTAACCAATCTATTCCCAATATCAAATCAAACTCAAGCATCGGCAATACTATTAAATCTGCAAAAACAATATTCCCTTGCAACTTTAGTTATAAATTTCGAACAACATGGTTGGTTACTATACTATCTCCCGCAGGAATCTGAACACAATATCCTACTTCTACTTCTTCTGGTTTAATAGACAATTCTTTAGAAAATCTATCTGACACAAACGAATGAGTTGCACCAGAATCTAATAATGCTATCGTAGACATGTTAGCGACAGAGATCTTACCCGTTACCACTGTGGTGTATGCCGGAGCTTCTTCAGCTGTCATCGCATAGGCTCTGCTAATGATGAGTTGTTGCTTCTGGGAACAATTTCTCGAATGTGGCCTGGCTTGCCACAAGTATAACACACATTCTTCCCAAGAAGACACTGTCCCTTATGAGTCTTCTTGCAAGTGGGACATGGCTGCCTATTCCCATTATTTGGAATAGCAGATATGGGTTGAGCAGCAATTGACCCTTTCCCTTGCGGCCTTGCTGATTGTTGTTTTGTTTCTTGAACTTTCTCCGATCATTTTTCTGGAATGCTTGTCTCTTTAACTGCCTCTCATCATCAATCGCCTTCCAGGCTTGTTCTGCCCGCAGAGCTTTATTCACAGCTGCTCTGTAATCCACGGGTTCTGTCAGGCGAACATCATGCTTGATCATGGGCTTCAACCCATTTATAAAATGATGAAGCTTAACCTCTGCATTTGCTCCAATCAGAGGAACGAAATAACAACCCCTCTCAAACTTACGGATGTAATCCCACATCAACAACCTAGCTTGCTTTAGAGTTAGGAACTCGTTCTGCAGTTCCTCCCTCACATCCACAGTCAAGTACTGCTCGAAAAAGACCCTTTTAAATATTCCGCCCAGGTGCGCATTTCCAAATCAACAGTTAATTTGGCTCCTTCCCACCATATCATCGCATCTCCTCTCAGCATGTAAATAGCACACTGAGGTCTTTCTAGTTCTGTCAAATGTAGATACTCGAAGATCACCTCCATGGATTTAATCCAGCTTTCTGCTATGAGTGGATCAGTAGTGCTAGAAAATTCCTGAGGTTGCTACCTCCTGAACCGCTCTTGAGGGTCCTCTCGACTAAATATTCTACTAGAAGACTGACCATTCCCATTAGTGGTTTGGTCAACTAAGCGCTCTAACAACTGAGCCATGCTATTGAGGACAGGGTTCATTCCATCAGATTCACTGTCCCCTTCTGTATAGCTTCTTCTTCCTCTACCTCGTCCTGACATTCTGTAAACATAGCCCAATTCCACCACAATTCTATTATGAGAGATTACTTTATGCTAAAACAGGAATTAAGACTGACAAATTTAGAAGTGGCTGGAGAGATCTGCTCAGACTGCAAGTGTGTTTATCTCAAGGACCATGCTCTGATACCAACTGTAACGACCAGACTTTTCTAATTGAAATTTAGAAGTTTGGGGTTCGAATTTAAAGACCCAAGAATTTCGATTTGGATATCTTAACCAGTCGTTACCAAAATTTTGGACTAAAGTGTGAATAATCTCAACACTTCAAACAAGGAAAGAAATCAGACGTGATTTATAAAGAAATGCGGAACTATTACATATCTGAATCATAATATCGTACGCGGAAATAATAGAAGTCTGATAGAAATCTGATGATTCGAAAGAAACTGTATACCTAGTTAAATATGAAGTCTGTACAAAATCCCTACCAGGCAATGAAACTAGAAATCTGATACTACAAAAACTACGATTAGAGTTTCTGTACAACAAAACAAAGTCTGAAGGGAACAATGAAATCTGATGTCCACGATAAACACCTCCTTCCTTTCTGTTCATCTCCCTCCAGCTCCTTTCTGTTCATTACCTGCACTCAATGAAAACTAGTGAGCCTAAGGCCCAGCAGGTAAAATCTGGAATATCGAAGGCACATGAACACAAGCAAACGATATCTGATACATAACTGGAATCTGAATACGCTTAACAATGAATAAGCAAAGTATATAACTGAGGAATCTGAATAAATATGAAAGCATAAAACATGAATCAGTTCAGAAAATTATTTTATTTACTTCGTAAACGAAGCGTCTTTAAACTTTTCTACAGAGTTGTGATTAAAATCACGTTTGCGCTCTTCATTCATTTTCTGAAATTATGACAACACTTTAACATTGGTCAAATTCGTTTGATCAAACTCCTGATATCAGTCTATTAGCACTATGGCTCATGGTGAATGGATATACAGATCCGTCAACCTGTACACCTGATCCTTCCTCTGGTTGAAAGGGCACACGGTTCGTCAGCCGTGCACTCACCCTTACTCTGGGGACCCTTTTTGTTGTCATAACCTAAAACATTTCATAAAACATTCTGCCCTTTCTTTTCTTTCTGAAATCTGTTTTATTTCTCTCTTGTACGATTTACTGGTTTTCGTAGTTCAATGATGTTCTGGAATACTTCGAAGTTCTCTGTAATACTTGCAAAGACGAAAACTGAATAAAAGTTCTCAAATCTGTTCAACTGAATCGAATAAATCTTTTGAAACAAAGCGGAAATGAATAAGGAATTCAAATCTACGCTTTCTGTATCAATTGAAGAAGTATTTTAGAAGTAACAGGAGAAATCTGAATTAAACGCAAGTGTTGCAACGAAGAAGACACAAACCAGATTTCTGTTGGTCAACCAGAAGTCAAAAAATTTATAAAAGGAGTCTGACCAATTCCAGATGTCATGTATAAAAGAAGAAATCTGAACTTAATCATAGCACATAAACAAAACTCTTAGAAATCTGTTTCTCATATAACGTCAGCGATGGTATAAGAACCAGACTTCATACTTAACCGTTACGAATGAACACGAACATCGATGGTTTACTTCGTTTGAAGAAATCGAGAATATCTTAGGAAATCTCTGGAAATGATCGAATAAGCTACTTCGAAGAATAAATCTTTAGAAAACTCAGGAATCTACTGGACGAACATCATCAAACCTTTTTCTAAAATATTTCTGGATCAAAACACAATAAAAACGTACCTTCTGCAAAAACAGATCATGAACTTTTCTGGGTAATTGAAGAACAGCCGTAGCTTAACTTCAAAACTTTAAAATGCATACAATCATGCAAAATAGAACTGAATATATGCTTTCACTGACTGAGCAAGAAACAGAGTTTACTTGCCTGATTTATGTAACACAACAACAGCGGAAAATCCAGCAAACTTCTTACGCACCGCCTATTTCCTTTAAAAACTTTGAAAGGATTTTTACTCGGTTTCTTCAGAGAGAGCACCGCTTTAAAGTAATTTGATTTGAAGATAATGATGCATGAAGCAGCTTATCATCCTATTTATATGATTTAAAATGTCTAATGAAGGAAAACGCGTTTAATCAATATGCCTAAGTCTTCTAAAAGCGTACTCTGTTTTAAAATAAAAATGATACATAAGGAAACCGAACGATTTTAGTTGAAACAAAGGATTCGATTGGCTTGCAATGATTGGCTAAACATCCGCTGAAGTCTGCATTCTAACATCTGAATATCAACCCCAAAACATAATGAAGGATGATAATTTCGTAAACATGAAATCTGAATACGTATCGTGAAATCTGAAATTTAGGTTTTAAATGAAGAAAGCTAAACAGCACATAACTGAAATCTGAAACTCGATTAATTCAAGGATTGAATAAAATAGCATTGTAATCCCTCAAATCTCATAACTTTTTTGTAGACTTTGAAAAGATCTGTGCGTTACAACAGGTGTCTAGCCATAATTCAAAGAAAAGAAACAAAAGAGCTAAGTGTGATTTTTAATCTCAAATCTTAAAGAAAATGATTTCGGAACATGTGTGTTTATGCTTTCATATCATTTCAGATTTCACAGTTGATCGTATTTAGCTTATCTATTTCTAAGCTATTTCAGATTCATGGATTATAGTATCAGATATTGTTTGCTTGTATTGCATGATATCGATATTCCATATTTATCTGCTGAGCCCCTAGGCTCACTAGTTTTCTTGAGTGCAGGTAATGAGAAGTAGGGAGCTGGATGGTGAAGAGCTGATCGGAATGGAGTGTTTATCGTGGACATCAGCTTTCATTTTGCTTTGTGTTTCAGATCTTGTTGTACAGAATAACGAATATAGCTTTTGTGTTATGACAAATTTCTGATTTCCTTATTTTGTTGAAATCTGAACCAAGTTCATATTGCGATCGTATATACAGTTTCGTTTATTTTATTGACTAGATCTATCTTCAGTTCCGCACAGTTATTAAACAGATCTGTTTCTCAGAGTAACGTACGAGATCCTAGTTCTTTTGCAATTCAGTCCAAGAATTGTTTCGAATTATTCATTTTTTCACAAGTTCAAATTTTTAGTAATCTTTCAATCCGAACCCCAAACTTCTTAATTTTAGTTAAGAAAAGTCAAGTCGCTACACCAATGTCCCTCTGGGGATGGTTGTCTTGTTTGCATGTGCATGTTTCAGGTTATCATGATTTCTCCGCTGGTCGTGGAGTTGATCCAGCTGATAATGCCGCGGGAGGTGGATAGAGTGTCCCTATTATATGTAGTAGATACATGTTATAGTATATTGTATCTATGTTGAGCGAGAGACTCATCTGTTTGTATTATTGGGAGTCACTCTATGCTTGTATGTGAGTTGTGTTGTTTGCGTTGTAGTTGGTTTTCGAGTGTTGAAACCAATATTTTGAATATCAGTGATTTTAAATTATGTTTTCTAAGTCAGGCAAAAGCGAAAAATTTTAGCCACTATTTTAATGCTTCCGCTATCGTTTGTTATGTGGTTTTATCTCTGATTGAGCACGAGGCCTGACAGGATATGCCAGTGCCGGACTATATCTGTAAATTTTAGAAATGATGTTACTTTGTTCCTCTGATAGGCAGATATGCGAATGAGAAACTACGACATTTTTAGATGGATTAAGGCCAACTTTAAAACATGACGTTAGGCTTGCTGAACCAACCAAATACAGGGCAGCAGTAAACAAAGCCCTGTGAGCTGAGCAAGATTGAAGGAGATTGACGCAAATAGTCAATTGACGCATCAAGCCTTCCAAAATAAAGATCGGAGACAATCCAAGAGACCTAATAACAACCAGCAGAGGTCTCAGGGACAAAAACCCCTACAATCAACGCAGTCCCCAAGATTGAGAATGTGCCAGTTTGTCCAACAAGTCAAAAGAATCACGCTGGTCAGTGCCTAGCTAGTCAAGGTGTGTGTTACAAATGTGGCATGCCAGGCCACATATCTAAGTACTGTCCACAATCCAAGCAACTTATCACCAGTAGGGCCTATGTTATGATAGCAGATCAGGCTCAACCAGACTTTACGATGGTTACAGGTAAAATTATTGTCGTCTGTATGCCTACTCTAGCTTTAGTAGATTCTGGTGCAACACATTCATTTATATGAACAGTTTTTGCTAAGAAATTATTAATTCAACCAGAAGTATTAGAGATAGTTTATTGTGTTAACATCCCATGGGGAGAAAGTTTATTAACCAATAGTGTTTTTCGCAACATAGAGCTTAAACTGTAGGGGTATGTTATATGTGCAGATTTAACCTAATTACCCATGATTGAGTTCGACTTGATTTTGGGAATGGATTGGTTAACTGAAAATGGTGTAATTATAGTTTTAAACAAATTATGGTTGAGGTTAATCACCCAGTAGAAAACCATTTGATGTTCCAAGCTGCTAGACGTAATGGAACCCCTAAGCTGATATCAGCTCTGAAGGCCCATAGCTATTTAAAGAAAGGATATCAAGGATTCTTAGTTAGTGCGATATCGATAGTAGGATATAAGAAGGTTAAACTAGATAATGTGGAAGTAGTGAATGAATTTCCGTATGTATTTCCGAAAGACATATCTGGTCTACCACCAGATCGGGAGTTAGAATTTACTATTGACTTAATATCGGAAGCTGCTCCTGTGTCCAAGCCGCCATATAGACTTGCTCCTACAGAGATGAAGGAGTTAAAAGATCAAATTCAAGACCTATTAGACAAATGTTTTATTCGTCCTAGCACCCCACCGTGGGGAGCCCCAGTTTTGTTTGTCAATAAGAAGGACTGTAATATGCGCTTATGCATTGATTATAAGGAGTTGAATAAGCTAACTCTTATGAATAAGTATCATCTCCCTAGGATAGACGATCTATTTGATCAGTTTCAAGGCGCAGCTATATTCTCCAAGATAGACCTCCGCTTCGAATATCAGCAGCTAAAGATTAAAGAAGCCGATATCTACATACTTCTTTTTGAACGCGCTACGGACATAACGAATTTCTAGTGATGTCCTTTGGGTTAACGAACGCGCCTTCAGCATTTATGGATTTAACGAATAGGATGTTTTATCCTTTATTAGATCAAATCATAATCGTGTTCATAGATGACATCTTGATTTATTCCAAGAACAGAGTCGAACATTCAAACCAGCTTAGATGCGTGCTGGAAATTTTAAGTACTAAACAGCTTTTTGCTAATTTTAGTAAGTGTGGATTTTGGCTTGAAAAGGTTGCGTTTCTTGGTCATATAATCTCTGAGATTGGTATAGAACTAGACGCATCCAAAGTAGAAGCAGTTCGGTAGTGTCCTGAACCTAAGAGAATTACAGAGGTTTGTAGTTTCTTAGGACTTCAGGTTATTATCGGCGTTTTATTGGGGGATTTTTAAAGATAGCTGTCTCTTTTACGTCATTACCAAGAAAACCCTTAGATATTGTTTGGACTCCAGAGTGTCAGCTCAGTTTTTTTGAAAGATTGAAGCAAGCGTTAATAGAAGCCCCTGTTTTGACTCTGCCATCTGGAAAAGGGAACTACACAAGTTTTACAAATGCATCAAAGATAAGACTGGGTGTTGTCTTAATGAAAGATAAGAAAATGATTGATTATGCTTCTAGGCAACTGAAAATTCATGAAAATAATTATCCAACGCATGATTTAGAACTGACAGCAGTAGCATTTGCATTGAAGATTTGGAGGCACTGTTGGTATACAATGGCGGATCCGGATCCCGTTCCCCGGGGGCGCAGCGGAAATCAAAAATTGCCCTGAGAAATGTTCAATACATTCAAAAGAAATTCTATAAACATTCATAGGGTGTTCATAGAATCGTTACCTTGCTGGCGTCTAGGCGCCTGGCTCCAACCAGAATTCACAGGGAAATCTGGCTCTTGAATTGTAGGCGGTGGTAGATCCTCCTAATCAGGTCCACGACCGGAATCAAGATGCCTCCGTCAATCTGCACTAGAAGAACTGACAGATTTTACCATGGACGGAATCTCCTCGTCGCGGTAATCGAAACAAGTATTGTAGGCGGTGGTAGATCCTCCTAATCAGGTCCACGACCGGAATCAAGATGCCTCCGTCAATCTGCACTAGAAGAACTGACAGATTTTACCATGGACGGAATCTCCTCGTCGCGGTAATCGAAACAAGTCCAATCACACGACGAACGGACGGCGGCGGCGCGGCGGAGGCGCAGCGGTGGGCGGCGGCCGTGCGTGAGGTTTGAGAGGAGGGGGCGGCCGAGTGTGAAGTGTGGAGGCTAGGGTTGTGAGTTAATTGTAATGATTGTAGCCCTAGACCAACTTAAGTAATTAAAGATGGTACATGGGCTTGAACCGGCCCATTGGACCTGGGTCGGGCCCAGTCCAATATATGAACATTCGGTTCATTTAAATCACTACGGTTTCATCATAACTCCGATGGACGATCAGATCGGACCGATCGACTCAGTTCCAAAACTGAACATTATGATGCGAAAAACAATTTTTCAGATTACCTAGTCCAAAATGACAGTTTTGCCCCTCAACAGTGGGAAATCGAAATTTGACCCCTGTTGACTTTTAGGAAGTCGCACTCCCTAAAATCCTCTTCCTATGCTCAATACATTGAGCTCAGTTTTCGTGCGGGAATCATGAATCCAGTACTTGTGTGACCCTCAATGGTTCAGGGATACAGCTAGCCGTGGGCCCACAACCATTCTGGCTCCGAAATCACAATTTCGGACTTGCCCAACGGATCATGGTAAAGCGCCTAGCAACATCGCCCCATTATCCCCTAGGTATCACTGATAGTGCCTGCAAGAACCAGTTGGTCGTGGTTAGCGTACAGTACGGTCCTTTCAACAGATATATCCCGATCAGATCAACGACCATTGGTAAATCGAGAGTCGTTAGAGATCCGACAACTATGCATACATCTCGGAGATCGAATAGTGACATCGCGAGTGTTACTAGGTAAACCCATTTACCCAAAACACATCCAGTACTCTGGCCAGAGATTTATACACTATTATTCCCTCATATAGCATAGGATATCCACGCATGAAAGCGAGCGGTGAATCCTCGACAACGAAGCATCGACTCCTACATGCATCGGGACCTCACCCAATCCCGCCGCCTAATGACCCCAAGTGAGTCGGCAAACGGGTCAAAGTGAGGCGCCTATCATGTAGAGTCTCAATGACGTTTTGAGTAGTGAGGACTAATCAGTACAACCAAATCCACTAGACAAATGGTAACCACTTGGAAAGTCCGAACGAGGGTAGTTCGATAGATCACCAGGTCACTATCCATCTGCATGCTCAGAACATCACAATGTTCCCTACCAATGAAACATGGTACTTCACATCGCAGATGCTAGTCTCAAGCTCGGGCGGCCTTATCCTCATTTTGACGGCCCAATCGACTAGGAACGAATTCAGAATGCACAGTGACTATTAGATGTGTTTCATGATAGACATCATATCCACTATCACATCTAACATACACTATGGTGCATTCTAGGTCTTTATCCAACACAATTGTTAACATCATATAACATAATGAAAATAAAGAATGCCATAAAGAAATGCGAATAACATATATAAAGATTGTCATATACAAGAGTC
>KQ995755.1:5688-62977 GCA_001598015.1 Dorcoceras hygrometricum | reverse complement strand
AACGCCGCGGAAGACTCCGCGGGCGGCCGCCCGCCGCCAACATATCACGCGGCGGCAGGATGCGCACAGGCCGCACGGCCGCGCCAAGCATGGCGCACGTTGCGCCCAGCCCATCACGCAACAGATTGCGCAAGGCTGCATGTAATGGCCGGCCACCAGTCGCGAAACCATGCGCGGGCCAGCAGCAATTGATCGGCCGCCAAGCACGGCCAGCGCGCTGGTTATCGCGCGCGATCATGCGCGCGGCGGCGCCGTGGCCGGTTGGCAGTCCAAAATTTTTTTTTGTTTTGATCATGAAATTCTGAGATCTATGCAATTATGGCACAATAATGTATTGAAGGATCCGAGCCTGAGCTCTAAAACCACTGTTGGCATACAATGGCGGATCCGGATCCCGTTCCGCGGGGGCACAGCGGAAATCAAAAATTGCCCCGAGAAACATTCAATACATTCAAATACAATTCTATAAACATTCATAGGGTGTTCATAGAATCGTTACATTGCTGGCTTCTAGGCACCTGGCTCCAACCAGAATTCACAGGGAAATCTGGCTCTTGAATTGTAGGCGGCGGTAGATCCTCCTAATCAGGTCCACGATCGGAATCAAGATGCCTCCGTCAATCTGCACTAGAAGAACCGACGGATTTTACCACGGACGGAATCTCCTTGTCGCGGTGATCGAAAAAAATCCGATCACATGACGAACGGACGGCGGTGGCGCGGCGGAGGCGCGGCGGTGGGCGGCGGCCGTGCGTGAGGTTTGAGAGGAGGGGGCGGCCGAGTGTGAAGTGTGGAGGCTAGGGTTGTGAGTTAATTGTAATGATTGTAGCCCTAGACCAACTTAAGTAATTAAAGATGGTACATGGGCTTGAACCGGCCCATTGAACCTGGGGCGGGCCCAGTACAATATATGAACATTCGGTTCATTTAAATCACTACGGTTTCATCATAACTCCGATCGACGATCAGATCGGACCGATCGACTCAGTTTCCAAAACTGAACATTATGATGTGAAAAACAATTTTTCAGATTACCTAGTCCAAAATGACAGTTTGCCCCTCAACAGTGGGAAATCGCAATTTGACCCCTTTTGACTTTTAGGAAGTAGCACTCCCTAAAATCCTCTTCCTATGCTCAATACATTGAGCTCAGTTTCCGTGCGGGAATCATGAATCCAGTACTTGTGTGACCCTCAATGGTTTCAGGGATACAGCTAGCTGTGGGCCCACAACCATTGTGGCTCCGAAATCACAATTTCGGACTTGCCCAACGGATCATGGTAAAGCGCCTAGCAGCATCGCCCCATGATCCCCTAGGTATCACTGATAGTGCCTGCAAGAACCAGTTGGTCGTGGTTAGCGTACAGTACGGTCATTTCAACAGATATATCCCGATCAGATCAACGACCATTGGTAAATCGAGAGTCGCTAGAGATCCGACAGCTACGCATACATCTCGAAGATCGAATAGTGACATCGCGAGTGTTACTAGGTAAACCCATTTACCCAAAACACATCCAGTACTCTGGCCAGAGATTTATACACTATTATCCCCTCAGATAGTATAGGATATCCACGCATGAAAGCGAGCGGTGAATCCTCGACAACGAAGCATCGACTCCTACATGCATCGGGACCTCACCCAATCCCGCCGCCTAATGACCCCAAGTGAGTCGGCAAACGGGTAAAAGTGAGGCGCCTATCATGTAGAGTCTCAATAACGTTTTGAGTAGTGAGGACTAATCAGTACAACCAAGACCTCGGACTTATCCACTCGACAAATGGTAACCACTTGGAAAGTCCGAACGAGGGTAGTTCAATAGATCACCAGGTCACTATCCATCTGTATGCTCAGAACATCACAATGTTTCCTACCAATGAAACATGGTACTTCACATCGCAGATGCTAGTCTCAAGCTCGGGCGGCCTTATCCTCATTTTGACGGCCCAATCGACTAGGAACGAATTCAGAATGCACAGTGACTATTAGATATGTTTCATGATAGTCATCATATCCACTATCACATCTAACATACACTATGATGCATTCCAGGTCTTTATCCAACACAATTGTTAACATCATATAACATAATGAAAATAAAGAATGTCATAAAGAAATGCGAATAACTTCACATCGCAGATGCTAGTCTCAAGCTCGGCGGCCTTATCCTCATTTTGACGGCCCAATCGACTAGGAACGAATTCAGAATGCACAGTGACTATTAGATATGTTTCATGATAGTCATCATATCCACTATCACATCTAACATACACTATGATGCATTCTAGGTCTTTATCCAACACAATTGTTAACATCATATAACATAATGAAAATAAAGAATGTCATAAAGAAATGCGAATAACATATATAAAGATTGTCATATACAAGAGTCAATAAACCCACACGCCACAAGTTGGCTAGTTGGACATCTACTCTAACAGGCACTACCTTTTCGGCGAAAAATGCGAAATATTGACAGATCGCAAGAGCCTCAAATATTTCTTTACCCAAAATAAGCTCAACATGAGGCAAAGAAGATGGCTAGAAAAGGTAAAAGACTATGATGTAGCTCAAATATCAGTTCAAATGCCATTAGCTAAGGAGATTGAAAGTTTTCAGCTGGAAGTAATTACGCAAGATTGTGCTGCAAGATTAGATGTGCTTACCATCTAGTCTACGTTAAAAAATTTAATTCAAATAACACCCGTAATTACTATCAAAGACCTTCCCAGCTGATATCGGCTACGAAGAAAGAAATCAATTCAAAAGTATCAAATATGATGGAAGATCAATCATAGAATGGAAGATAGATGGTAAATCCGAATATGAAATTTATTAAATACGTTACAAGAAATGGGCATGGCAAGACTTGCCCATTAAATTCAAGGTCAAAATGAAGAAACTGTCACAACTCTTATTGTTCAGGGTTTACTGGCCAATTACGACACTGGTGGGATAACGCCTTATCCCTTGAATCAAAACTCAATATTCTTAATCACATTATCCAAGTTGAAGACAATAATAGTAATATTAACGAACAAAACCATTCCTGTGAATTTCTAATCATCATAATTTCAATGGATTTTATCGATAATCCAAAAGAAGAGTATAATTTACCCAAAGTTATTCTAACAAATCTCCGATGTCCAACCAACCCTGACTGATTATAGATGGTACAAAGATGTTTTCCTTACTCATGTTCTTAGACGGGAAGACTGTACTATGTCTTTTTGGAAAGAAAGATTCATAATGGGACTACCTAGACTCTTCGTTGGGCGAATCCTTCAAAGGCTTCGTAGCGAAGTTGGTAGTGACGACATTCCTTTCAATGACATGAATTTTGGTCAATTATTCGCTTTTATCAAAAAAAAAGGTTTATCTTTATGTTCTGACTCAAACTTCAAGCTAAATATAAATCTGATAAAACAACAACTAGAAAAGAATTAGGATCTTTCAGTCAAATGTTTGGGCTAATGCATATAGATCCTCCTTTAGTACGAAGGAAAAAGAAAGCAAAAAATTTTAAAGCGTATTACAGAACCGATCCAATAGCAACAGAAAGTATAAAAACACCTAAGAGATACAGTCATAATAAACCAAACACTTTAAAATATTGGAATTGTAACAAACCGGGACACACATCTATTAACTGTAATAAAAAATCTAAGAAAAATCAAAATAAAAAATTAATAATCTAATAGATGATATTACTAGTGATTCCAGTACATCTCCAAAAGACGAAACAGAAACTGACAACGCCTCCAAATGTATTTGTCAATTATGTGTAATTTCAAAAGATAAAAAAAAGTCATTTTGGACCTAATCCAACAAATTCCTGATCCTAATATCAAAAAAGAATATCTAAATAAATTAAAAGACTTAATTATAGATGAAGAAAGTTCAATGCGTAACCCTGCTAAAAAACACTTTAGTTTTAGCAAATTATTTGATAAATACCCTCAAGAAAGCATTTTTAAACAAGTAACTACAAAAAACTTACAAGAAGAAATCAACATACTCAAAAAATAAGTTAACCAACTACAAAATTATTTATTCTCTTTAAAAGAGAAAGATATAGAATTAGAAACAAAATTAATTCTCCTTAATCCTGATACTGTTGACGAAATTCAAGTTGAAAACCTTACCAAAGAAAACACTACTAATTTTATAAATTCCATACAAAAGATTTAATTTCAAAAATGTCTTCACGTTAGTCCGAGATATATCCCAGGATATGATTCTTGGAACTCCTTTCCCGATACAAATTTACCCTTTCCAAGTAAACAATAAAGGTGTCTTTACCAAAATATATGACAGACACATCCTTTTCCCCTTCATAACACCTGTCAAACAAAAAGAAATTTTCTTACTTTAGACGTCCTCCATTTTCAAACAAATTAACATGATAAACAGTAAAAAAAAACATATTAAATCCTTAAAAGAAGAAATTACTTATCTCAAAATTGACGAACAACTATCTACACCTCATATCAAACAGAAAATCAGTGACTTAGTAAACAAATCACACAAGAAATCTGTCATAATCTTTCACACGCCTTCTGGGTTAGAAAACGTCATGTCGTTTCCCTCCCATATGAAAACGAGTTTCATGAAAAAAATATATCGACAAAAGTCAGACCTATTCAAATGAATCAAGAATTCCTACAACACTGTCATGATGAAATTCAGGACTTATTGGCCAAAAAACTTATCAGACCCTCCAAATCACCTTGGAGTTGTTCTGCTTTTTATATTGTTAAACAAGCAAAATTAGAACGAGGCGTACCCAGACTAGTCATAAATTACAAAATTCCTAAACAAAGTTCTGCAATGGATAAGATATCCGATACCAAACAAAAGAGACTTAATTAACGGATTACATTTAGCCAAAATATTCTCAAAATTCGATTTCAAATAAGGATTCTGGAAGATCCAAATTACGAAATCCGACCGATACAAAACAGCCTTCAACGGTCCCTTTTGGACATTACGAAAGGAAAGTAATGCCATTTGGTCTCAAAAATTCTACTTAGGAATTTCAACGTATCATGAATGATATGTCAACCCCTATAGTTCTTTCAGTATAGTTTACATAGATGTTATTCTCATTTTTTCTAAAGACATTGATCAACACTTCAAACATATACGACATTTCCTCCAAATTATTAAACAAAATGGGCACGTATTATCCCAAAAGAAAATGAAACTATTTCAAACTTCTGTCCGATTTTTAGGACATGATATATCCAAAGGACAAATTAAACCTATTCAGCGAGTCATAACAGTCGGTGAAAAATTTCCCGATCAAATCAAAGACAAACATCAACTTCAACGGTTTCTAGGATGCCTCAATTACATTGCTGAATTTTTTCCTAATCTCCGACAGATTTGTCAACCTTTATATGAAAGATTACAAAAGAAATTCCCCTCCTTGGTCTAATATTCATACTAGTATAGTGCAAAATATCAAAGCTCAAGTCCAAACTCCACCCTGCTTAGGCATACCCAATCCAGTAGCCTTCATGATAGTCGAAATTGATTCCTCTAACATAGGCTATGGAGGTATCCTCAAACAAAAATTAGACGATCTAGAATAGTTAGTTCGGTTTCATTCTGGTCTATGGCTCTGATACCACAACGATAGCAGGATTGACAATTGAGTAATTGAGATTAAAGAATGCAAGTGCGAATACGATTGTGAAAGCAAACAACATACAAGAGCGAAACATAGTTCAATTCTCAAATCAGCTCACAAATAGTGACACACACACAGCTTGTTGTAAATCAATTTCTGTGTCACACAATATATAGAAACATTTTGTAGTGTTGAGCTTTCTTTGTACATAAAAACAGAGCGTTGAGAGCTAGAATAGCTATACCAGCTTAGAGCTGTAATTTGTATTCCAGAACAGATCGAGAGTCTATTTCTATTGTAAGAGTGCTAGGAGTTCTTGCAGCTGCTGGCTATCTAATCGGGTTGTCACAGGCGCTGAATAATCAAATCTTCTAGTGGATATCCTTCCAGTTTGGAATAAGGGGATACGTAGGAGTTTAAGCTCCGAACTTACAAAAACAAATTCTGAACCCTTTTATTTACTGCTTTACGTACTATATCTGTTCACTGTTGAATCGGGTTTCTTCCTCAAAACTTATTTGTTACACGAGACAACAGATTTTACTGAGAATCTCCGAGCTGGTAACTCAGATCAGAGACAAGCCGATAAGCTTACAAAATATTTTAAAAGAGTTTTTGATAAAAATCGAGAGGAGTTCATTCACCCTCCTCTCAACTCCCAAAGCTGTTATATCACTCTTTTTCGATCCTAACAGATTATGCAAGTGATTTTGATAAGAAAAAATCTACGGATGGTTACATCTTTACATTTGTAGGAGGTGCAGTAAGCTATGTTTCAAAATTGCAAAAAGTTGTGGAATTATCACAACGGATACAGAATAAATGACACCCACTCAGACTGGCAAGGAGACTATATGAATTCAAAGGTTATTGGAGGAACTTTGGCCTTGCACATCGTAATGCCCGAGATTATTATGTAGCGATTAAGTAAATTCGAAATGTCTGTATGGCAGATCTTGATGAAGTCTGGTTGAGGATTCTCGGATTTATTCTGGAAATGTTATGCTTCGAATTGAAATTCTTCAAGGTGAAATCTGGTTGAGATTCGGGGTTGAATTGATGAATTTCGGGAGGAATCTGTTTTCCAAGTGTTTAGAAGAGAAACGCTGCAGTTTTGGTGAAGTCTGGTGCGTTGCGTAAGTTATCGCGACCATATAATGAAACGTGATCTTTTTGGAGAAAGCTGGTAGAATCTTACCAGTCGTTGATAACATAGGTGTAATACACTATCGTTTTAAGAAAACCAGCAGTTGCGTTAACGGGAGAAATCTGGTATAGCGGAATCCAGACGTCAACGCTAGTCAACGATATTAGTAAGAGTGATCGCTGGTTTTAGATGAGCGACGTCGTTTCGCTACTCAGTCGAAGCGTTCAAAAGATAAGTCTGGTATCAGCTTTTGTGCGGGTGCAAAAGTTAACAGGAAAGCGACACGTGTTGGTCAACCTCTAGAAGTTGACTGCTGGTATTGGGCACAAACCAGTCGTTGCATTGTGAGGAATCTGCTTGCGATTGGATGACCAGCTGCTGGTTCGACAAACTAGTCGACTGATAAGAAGCGACATCGTTTTAGGAATATTAAAACACAGCATTTTTGAATGGGACACTGTTCACCAGCTGATAACAGAAAAGGCTGACGTACGCAACGCGTCGTCGTTTTGGAATTTGTTAACGTGATCAGCTGTTGGGTTCTTTCAGTAGAGATCTGGAATCAGCCGTTGGTATGTTGCGACGTCGTTTGGATTAGTTGTCACGGCGTCGTTTTGATATTAAAGAGATACAGTGACTGGTTATTATGATTGGTTATTATGACGTCTGGTTGTGGTTGTGAAATCTGGTTATGTTGCGACTGGATATTACTGCAACTGAGTGTAGCTACTGCTTCCAGTCGTGAGAATTTTTAGTATCAGTCGCAAGAATTACTCTATAACTTTGATTATCGAGAAGAACAGTTGATACGTTATAAGCGCTAGTTGAAGAATCTGGTTTTCGAAGCGGTGGGAGTTTATCCTATTTTGATAGATAAATACTCAGCATGACACGTGGAATTCGAATTGAACACATTGGAAATGCTGCAGACAACAGAGATATTCTCCTATAAATAAGATTGAATTCGAATCCTAGTAACTTTGGCTACAGATACAGGAAGTGAATTCTATGGATATCTTTGGGAATTCTTGTGACGAGATTTTAGAAGTGAGAATTGAAGTATCTCATAACAGAGAAGCAACGAAGGTATAATTTGACAGTTAGAGTCAGGGATTAGAGTACTCAAGAATTATATTTCTTGAGTTATCCCGATGAAATCACATACTCTGTAGTTACGGTTCTTGATTTAGAACTGGATTTTTATGTGTCGATCCATCACAGGTAGTGGATCTTTTATGTTTGCATGATATTGCATAACACGAAGCAAATATGAATTGATTCTAATGCCCAGGACTGAAATGACCTGATTTTCGAAGTTGGAGTTAACTTCGATAGATGGATATCCATGTCAAGATCGGATACGAATCTTGATGGCGTTGATGTGAAATGGAATCAATTCTGAAACGAATAATTGAGATAGATTCATTGCATTGCATTATAGAACTGATACTGATTGATATACATTTATTTATTCTATTACATATACCTGCTGATTATACTGAGATTGTTTCTCATCGGAGTTTATCCGCCTGTTGTATTGTTTTGTATGTGTGCATGACAACAGGTAGAAGAGAGCTTAATTGATCGGGCAAGGGTAGTGAGAGCTGGCTACCTAGAAGAAGGGCGACCAATAAGAAGTACTAGAGATCTGCTGCTAGTATAGTCCTTGAATAATTAGCGTTAGTGTTTGATGAAATCTGGTATTGTGGCTACTGGTCAGATCTTGTATTGATAAATATAACATGCAATAACCGTTGTACTGTTTTGTTCTGTTTATAAATAAATAGTTTTTGGAAACAAACATAGTTCTGTTCTGTTACCAATGACCAGCTTTTGGGGGACCAAATTTGAAAAAAAAAATTATCAGATTTCACTAATTAAACTCATTGGTTTAATTAAACACCCATAAGATGAGATTAGAAGAATAATTGTGAGCAGATAGTCTCACACACATACTGAGTATCTTGCACATTGGAGGAATTTAAGCAAATCACAAACAAGAGACAATTACAAACACAAACAATTTGTTGGAGGAACATACGCCAATCACAAACAAGAGAGAATTACTTTGTTATGTGACAGTTAGAGTGTCTTGCACATTGCAAGGAATCCAACATTTCATTATAGGACTAAACACATGGTAGTTCAATTTCACTTTGTAGGGGAGGTAGTAAAAGAAGGAATTGTGGATATTGAGAAATCAATACAAAGGATAACATGACTGATTTCTAACAAAGCCGGTAAATACTGACAGGTTCGAGTGGTGTAGATCCTTATATTTCTTAGCAGAAACGTAAGTGGCAGGGAACAACGAGATCGAGAGAATGTGTGAACATGTATTTTACTCTCCATAAAATCTTCGAGTGGGAGAATGTGGTATATTGCATTGAATGTCTTAAAAGCTAGCATTGCCAACATTGGACACACGTGCAGAGGAGCTCTACATTTCAGAATTACTCCATCCGATTATCAAGATATCCCTTATCCCTTTTAAGCATTTATAAATATTTGAATGTGTTCTGTAATATTTGTGAGATATGTTTTTAGGATCAAGCGCTTATCACTAGGCCAAAAGCTATAGCTTTTAGTCAATGTGCAACTTTATTTCATTATAATATGATAGAGCAGAGTGTACCTATCGTGTGCGTTAAGATCGGGCTGTTAGACCCATGAGTCTAAGGAGGATGCGTGTCTAACTCCTGGTGCTATCTCAATTCCCTTAGAGATCAGTCTTACTCTTACCATACCGCCGACCCAATCCTCAGCAGAGATAGTATTACCCGTTAAGATTTGACAATATATTTCTACAGCTTACATGACTAACCAGATCAAGCGGCGCAACGTCAGCAGCTTGACGTACGAGAACTTCCCAGGAGGTCACCCATCCCAGTACTGATCTCACCCATGCACGCTTAACTCAACATATTTTATCCTGTATTAAGAGAGTGTGTGTCATTGGAAACACATTGAGATATTGTAATTCTCAAAATATTATAGTGCAAATTTTCATCTTTTCTGTGGTTTTACCTTAATAATATGTCCTTTTTATTCTCCAATTTAATATGTCTCAAGATATCCACATGAGACCAACATGATGTACTATCTATAGCAATTATTTAAAATTTAAAAATAAACCATAACGTAAGTAATAGAGAACAACAAATCGAAAGAATATGTGGAGATGATTTTGATTTTTCGTAAAAGCTCTACGTGGGATTTAAAATATATCCCAAACTACATTTTAAAAACTAAGTTTTCTATTTCTATGGGCATGTTATATTTTTTCTCCTAAACTAGTCGTAGGTTTTAGCGGGATCTGAAGTTGTCCTACTTCGATTTTTAAGTTTTATGGTTAAATAGGGCTGTGAAATTTCTCTATTTCATTTTATTTCTTGATGCTCGTATCATAGTTGGGGATAAATAGAGGATTTGAAATTACTGATAATTAAATTTTTAATAATTTATATTTATATTATTTTATTTATCATTTATGTTTTAATACCAGTAATTTTTATTAAGAAGGATAAAATGATAATTTTGTATACTTTGTGTTTTATAATAGTTATTAACATATGATTCATAATTTATATGGTGAATCGAAGATTGAGTTAGTAAGCTTAATATGGATGTTATATTGTATACAAAATGATATCTTAAAGTTTTAAAATTTAAATGTCTTTTTAGAACAAGGGAATTCAAATGTTTTTCGAAAAAATTTAATTGGTTTAAGAAAGCGCAGGCTGTCACCAACATATACAAGGAAAAACAACGGACGTTAATGTTTTTCTCCAACAATTGATCCCGTGTGCTAATCGCATCCCAGTATTTAAATAAAAGTAGTATACAACCGTTCGATCAACTTAACTTTCTTATTAGTGATAAATAGTGATCAACATCGACAGTTCAAAGATCATATTATGTGACAACCATCACACATTAATACTAACCTTCTCGCGTTGGGCCCGACCTTGCCTTCAAATTAAACCGCTCAACGGTAACGGTGATTATAATCATCCACGCGCGTTTTTGAGCCGTAAGTGTACGCTGCTGTGTAATAGGCGAAATGCGTCGGTGCAGTTCACGCGCTGTTTATTTTCGAAACGTAAAAAATAATAGTATGTTCCCCCTGTTCTCTCTCTCATTTCGAAATCATACCGCTCCCCTCTTTGCACACCCCCACAGGCCACAGCCGACCCTCATCCGAGAAATTGCCGGCGCCCGGCGGAGGATAGATATATTTAGAGGCGTAATTAGAATAGCAGAGATAGTCCTGCAGAGGGGATCTTCTGTAACTTACATCTCACGTTATATTTACACAGTAGGAAATGTCGGAGGATGAGAAGTTATTGAAGGAGGCGAAGAAATTGCCATGGGAGGATCGATTAGCCCACAAGAATTGGAAAGTGAGGAACGATGCGAATATTGATTTGGCCGCTGTTTGCGACTCCATCTCGGATCCCAAGGACCCGCGCCTTCGAGAATTTGGTGAGGATGTCGATTGATTCTTGTGGTAGATCTGAGTTTGTGATGTTAGTCGACCAATTGCTGCTCTTTCTAATGGATGGTTGAACTTGAAGTCTTAATGCCAGGGATCCTGTTGTTCAATTATTTGTTTCAATTTGGACATTTTCTTTTCGTTTAGGGCCATTTTTCAAGAAGTTGGTGGCGGATTCTAATGCTCCGGTGCAGGAGAAGGCTCTCGATGCACTCATTGCCTTTTTGAGAGCAGCAGATGCCGACGCTGGAAGGTGGTTTTGTGAGAAATTGTTGTGGCGTTTGTTTATGTGTTAAATTTACTTGTTTTAAATCTGGGGTTTCGGAATGTTGGCGCTGCTGAGTTTTTACTTTTTTTCCTTGGGCTTAGGTACGCGAAAGAGGTATGCGATGCAATTGTGGTCAAATGCCTAACAGGAAGACCTAAAACAGTGGAAAAGGCACAAGCGGCGTTTATGCTATGGGTTGAGTTAGAGGCTGTTGACGCATTCCTTGTATGTCGCAATTTTATAGTGACAATTGCTTTGGGTGTTTGGTGGCTAGAATTCTTGTTTGATATTTCAAACCCTGCAATATTGTCTGGTTTTTTTAAGTGAACTAGAAGGCTCTAAGTCTTCGTTATTCCATAACCTGTTCAAATTTGCTGTTGTAGAAGGTTCAGAATGTCAGATGAAGGTGAGTGAATGCAACATGCATGAAATCGTTAGAAGTAAGAACATAATGGATTAGTTGCTGAAAGAGGTGATTTGTGTTAGTTTTTTGGGGATTAGTTTTTCATTTGATGGTTAGGTCACGCAATTCACCTAATTACAAACATATTTGAGAATTTTTATTACTATAATAAGTGGGGAATGAGATTGGCCGTTATTGATATTGTAGGAGAATTAGGAGCTTGGCTGGAGAGTTTCTCTAATTGCTTGTAGTTGCTTTTAGACAAATGAATGATTCATTGAGCTTGGTCCTTATATTCCTCAAGGTTTCTGTACTTATATTGCATTCAAACTATGTTGTCTATCTGCTTGCTGGTATGCATATTGTTAAAAAAATCTTATTATAAGGAAACCAGGTTGTGAATGAGGTCGAATCCATTAAATAGAGTAGTATGTGTGTGATTCATATGATATCGGAATCTTTCCTCTATAAAACTTCAACTTGACTTGCTTAACCTTTAGTGAGCGCCAATCTACCTTTAACACGTTTCCCTGTGGCTCTTTTGAGCTTTAGTTGTTATTTTTAGAAAGTATTGTTGTTAACAGAGTATTTCTCATTGGATGAACTCCATTTATTTGTAGGATTCCATGGAGAAAGCAATAAAAAATAAAGTTGCTAAGGCAGTTGTGCCTGCAATAGATGTAATGTTTCAAGCTTTAAGGTGTGCACATGAAAGCTGTTGTCATGTTTTTCTAAAATATTGGATCTGTTTGGTTTTCTTCATCACACTGTTACATGGTTGGGTGATGAATCAGTGAATTTGGGACAAAGATAGTGCCGCCCAAGAGATTATTGAAAATGCTTCCTGAACTTTTTGATCATCAAGATCAGAATGTTCGTGCTTCTTCAAAGGGGCTAACACTAGAGCTTTGTCGTTGGATTGGAAAGGAACCTGTCAAATCGATATTGTTTGAAAAGATGCGAGATACTATGGTATGCTTTTGGAAAGTTGGTTTAGATTCTTCTCTCGTATTTATTTCTTCTTTGGGATAATTAATCATATCTTTGTATTATCTTGTGATATTAAGAAAAAAGAGTTGGATGCTGAGCTGGCTAATGTCACCGGGGCTGCAAAGCCGACGCGTAAGATAAGGTGATGCGTCGATTTCTTATCCATGTCAATGAGATATATGTCATTTCACAAGTATTGGAATATCTCTTCTTTTAAGTCTATTATTTTTTGGTGGTCATTCTTGTTGTCTTCTTTTCTGTGAATAATTATTTATGTTTCCAAAGTTTGTCATGCTAATTTAGTAATTCTATATAAGGGCAAATGGATCTCTTATTAATCTGGAATATCATGTGGCACCTCTTGGTTTCTGGTATAAGTATGTGTGTTTATGAATTGGATGTTGTTCGTTGATTCAGCAAAGCTTGTTGCGCATCACTCTTTTGTGCCATCCCTCTTGTTTGATCTTGGTTCTCATTGTTCTTAGCCGAATTAGTTACGATATTATAGGGTTATTTCCTGGTGTTTTTATACAAAAGTATCCAACTTATGTCTGCTGTTTCTAATTCTTACCTCTCACTTGGTTAGATTATTGTTGACTATTGTTTTCACTTGTGACCTTAATTCTTTGCAATTGTATTTGGTTTTTGGACTTTGAGTTGAAGACCGTTCTTTGAATTTTTCTTTTAAAGTAGTTTATTCTTTGTTATTTATCAGATCTGAGCAAGACAAGGAGCCAGAAGTAGAAACAACTTCCGAGGTTGTGGGAACCGGCCCTGCTGAAGGAACTGTAGATGATAGTATGTTCATATTCAGCTGAATTATGAAACGATTTTTGTTGTCCTTGATCTGATGCATGTGTTTTCTGTCAGCTCCTCTGGAGATAGATGAGTATGAACTTGTCGATCCAGTTGACATACTGGCACCTTTGGATAAGTCCGGATTCTGGGAAGGAGTGGTAAGTGGCCCTCTCTTAAATCATTGATGCAACATATCTTGTCATTTGTTCTGTTTTACGATATTGTTATTTAAGTGTAATGCTTGCTATTTATTTTTCAGAAAGCTACCAAATGGTCTGAGAGAAAAGAGGCTGTTGCTGAATTGACCAAACTTGCATCCACAAAACGGATTGCTCCTGGAGATTTTTCGGAAGTTTGTCGAACATTAAAAAAGGTTGTTCCCTATTTCGTTCAACTGTTTTTCTGGAAATTCCGTGTTTTCATATTTTAGTAGCTTTAAATGTTTTTATGTGATCAATGATCCTGAGCAAGACAAGGAGCCAGAAGGATTAGGTCTCTGCTGTCTGTTTCAAATTTGTCCTTCAAAAGATGTGACATAGATGTGAAATATTATTTGTAACACTTTGTTTTCATACATTCTAAAGCCATTCCGCCTTCCGATATCATATTGTGTTATAACTAACCGTAACAGCTCGAATTTTTTTCTCTGAGTTTGTTTGGTGTATAAGTGGTTACATAGTGGTCATGTAGGTTTCTAGAAGAAACTAAACTACCTGTTTCTTAGTTTCATTTCTGAGTGTAGGGTTTTGAGAAAACCACAGCTCTAGGAAACCCACTCGATCATTTGTATGTTAATGTACTTCGAGTCTTTTAGAGAAAAAACATGTCGCAGCTTCTAGACATAATTTTTATTCTTTATTTTACGTTGACATTTTACTTGGATTGGATAGCAAGAGGTTTACTCTGACATCATAGGGTTTCTGGGAGCATTCTTCTGCATCATTTTACATGGTTCAGTAATGAGAGTAGTGAATACATGCATCTATAAAACATTCTAAACATGTGGTAGCCTGAAATTTAGTGATGGAAGAAGTAGGGGAAAAATGAGTAAAAGACCCATGTTGATGTAGAAGACTGTTCTTGGTGAATGCCAACGATAGCAACGTAGAAAAGAACAAAAATTATGTGGTGATGATGGGAATGGACAATGACCACCCATGAGGGATGCCTCTTTAATGTTTTGCTGCAGAACTTTAAATGATATATGTTTGAAGCTCGTAGGACTGATAATTGGTTGTTGAGGGATGTCTACATTTATTGACAAGTTGATGCAGTAGAGAGAGTATATGTATTTCTTATTGTGTTTCGTTGTGTTGAGGTTTTGGATGAAAAGAAAGTTGAAACAGTGGAGGCCTGTGATCAAACATACATTGCATTAGTATAGTGGCACATTTTGCTTAGCATTTGTCAAATTGTCCTTGAAATTGGTTGGCTTATACAAATATAATGAGAATTAAGTTTTGCGACCGTATCTGAAGTAAAAACATTTGGGAGTTGATTTTGAACCATGTGGCACGAAGATAGTTCTATTCAGGTATAGTGGCATGTGTGATCCTTGATTCAGACACAGCTATGGTGTCAACAGAAGCGCCTTTGACAAGGGCGACGGAACAAATCCTCCCCATTGGTATTGGATCTCACTTCTCAGCTCTACCAATGTTTAGGTTCCAAATTGGTCCTTTTGTTTTTCTTATAGACCACGTCAGATCTCTATGGTTTCTGAAAGCACCTTCTATCTTGTTATTTTAGCGTTTTGACATGGTTTCTCTCTCTTTCACTGCGACATTCTTTTGCAGTAGCATAAATTTGGGCTGGCCACGCACAGAAGTTTGATATGCCTGTTGAATAATTAACCTTTGTACTATGCAGATTATTACAGATGTAAATATTGCTGTTGCAGTTGAAGCAATACAAGCGCTTGGAAATCTTTCAAGGGGTCTACGAACCCATTTCTCAACCAATTCTCGTGTCTTATTGCCTGTATTGCTGGTTAGAGTTATACTTCTGCATTTATTTATTTCAGAATCATGTAAATGATGGACCCACACATGGTCAGGGATGTCTTAGAAATTATTATTGCAAAATGCTTCCAATGAATGTTTGATTTGCTATACAGTCATTGGGGTGTATGATTGTGTTGTGGAGAAGAGAATTACGGATTGCCCACTAAGGATTATCCTTGTTGATTTAGCCAACTCTATGTATCCTAAATTAATGCATTTTCTAAGTACTGTTTCAATCTTTAAAAAAATGAGGGTTGGACCATAGAAGTAAAAACATGTAAATCTGCATCCTGAATGGCAGCTTAAAAACTTTCATAGGCGTTACTCATGCTCTTTGACTGGATGCAAATGTCTGAAACACTTGTTTGATGATGAAATCATGATTCTAACTGTTGTGCTGGTTTGAGCTTTGTTTTTGTTTATGTATAGGAAAAACTTAAGGAGAAGAAACCAACTTTGGTGGAAGCACTTACACAAACTCTTCAAGCAATGCATCAGTCTGGGTGCTTAAATCTTACGGACATTGTTGAAGGCATGCATATTTTGAATAAATATTTTCATTAAATGGCTACTATGAAATTTTCCTGAATCTTTCGTGTCATTGCATTTACACCACCTTTGTTAGATTGGTTTCATTGCTTTTTACGAGTACTAATAATGTCACCTTTCTTTCTTTTCACTCTATTTCCTATTTTACTATTTATTTTGGTCTCACATCTCTCACATATTCGCTGGGCTGTTAGTTTCCAAACTTTGCCACATCTTTTTTGTATTCCTTTCTGAAAATTCTGTTTTTGTTCTCTTGTTATGAAACATATGGTTTATTGGTTCCATTGGTTTCATGTCAGATTGTGTTTCATATGTATAACCGAGCCTTTAGGGAATCTGATTTGGCAACTTAAAATCGGCTCCATTTAGACAGTTTTTTTTAGTTTGGTCCGTCTCACTCATTTGTCGTAGTAATAAAGGGCTTCTATTCATCTATCAAGTTGGTCTTGAGAATGAGCCACCCTACTATATCTAGTGTCATTATGTTAGTTTCATTCATGGGCACCTTTTGTATCAACCTCTCCATTTTGGAAATGGACCTTAATGTGCATTGGTTTTGTGGAAGTATGGCTTTCATGTTGATAGTCTATGTTATATTTGGAGTTCTCAACTGATTGATGTGAAATCCACTGTGAGTTGTTCTTTCCTGTAAATTCATAACCTGCCTGGACTATTCATTTTCTCAGCATGTCATTTTATCTTGGGTTATCGCCAAAACTGAACTGGTGCAAGTTTTGGGTATCTGATTATTAAGTGTTTTGGACGAATTGAAAAGGTGCGGGGTGCTGACTACAACTTTCTCTGTCACAGATGTTAAGACAGCATCAAAAAATAAAGTTCCTCACGTTAGATCATTGACGTTGAATTGGGTTACCTATTGTATTGAAACAAGTAACAGGGCTGCTATTCTTAAAGTACACAAGGAATATGTTTCAATCTGCATGGAGGTTAGTAAATTAGCACCACAACTTGACTGCCACTCTTGCTGACTACTCTGTTAAGTTTTAAATTAAGGTTCTATTGTAGCTTCTTTCTTCACAATTTGAAATTGATGATGAATGATGGTGCCAATCATCAACTTTCTTAATTTTGATATTGCGAACATGACTGCAGTGCCTTAATGATGGAACACCTGAAGTGAGGGATGCAGCATTCTCTGCTTTGGCTTCTGTTGCTAAGGTATTTCTTCAGGGTTTCTGTCTCGATCTATCAGGTTTTGTTTAATTTTTACCCACATGCTCAGTTTCTTCTCTTTAGATGGTTGGTATGAGACCTTTGGAAAAGTCGCTGGAAAAGCTTGATGATGTTCGGAAAAAGAAATTATCTGAAATGATTGGAGGATCGACAGTGGACCCATCAACTGTTCCAAGCTCAGGTTTAGAATTTGACGTTTGTTATCTGTCATGAGTGGCATAATAGTTCTTTTATTAATTGATTGCATTTTCTTAACATTTATATGGATTCAAAATTTAATAACAGTTGCCAACCCATCTTCTGGGAGAAGTTTATCTTCCACTGAGGTTAGTATGTGGTGCTCTTTGGGGTGCTTTCAATGTGGTTTTTTAAGTTAGTTGCAGAAATGACACATCTGAAATACTTGCAATATTACTTCTTGCTTACTTTCATATTTATTGCTGATCACACTCTTCAGTTACATGCTCTATGGTGTACATTTCATGAATGCTGGAAGGTCACATAGACTCTCGTGTTATAAAAACAACAGCATGTTTAGAAGACAAATTGAGGTGGCATTGGAACTGTGCATCTTTTAGCTTATTACAGAACATAACCTTGTCTATTCTGTCATATGTGCTTTTAATTGTGGGGTTTGGTGTTTGTTACCCTGTGTTTTCTCTCCTGCACAAGGCTGCTCTTTTTATCCGCAACGCCAGTACCCAATTTGTCGCATTTTTAATGATACTCTTTCAATAAGTACTCATCTCATAGGCATGTGAAATGTTTACATCATCCACTTTCCCAGTTATTGTTACTAAATTCATTGGACATGAGATGCTCCCTCTTCATTTTTTATACAATTCTAACCCTTTCTGCACGTTAATGTTCTTCTTTTACTGAGATTGTTGTTGAATCCTACATACTATCTATTTTAATGTTACAGGCTTCTGATGGATCCTTTGTTAGAAGATCAGCAGCCAGTATGCTTAGTGGGAAGAAACCTATTCATACAGCTGTAAGTTCTTTCTTAACCCATGGTGGTTGTTAAGTTTCCAACAAAATTTGCTAGACTTATTGGGGAACACAGGACGTTAATGTGTTTCTTCTCTCTGCATTTGGTTGATTGTTTGATCTCCTCTCCCTTTTCATTGCTATGTTTCTGAGATTTCAGCCTGTGGCACTTATTACTGATTGGTTGCTGTTCCTTTTCATTGCATTTCTTTCGGATTTTCAGCCAGTTATCAAGAAGGGTACCTCAAGTAAATCGGTTTCCACCAAGAAAGGTGATGGAGGACAATCAAAAGTTTCAAAGCCTGCAGAACCTGAAGATATAGAGGTAATTAATGGACACGTAGCTGTATTGTGATGCTAGCCAGTTCATATGATACTTTAATTTCATTTATCTGATATGTGACTCTTGATTTACAGCCAGCTGAAATGAGTCTGGAAGAGATTGAGAACAAATTAGGATGCCTTATACAGTCAGATACAATTTCACAGTTGAAAAGTGCTGTTTGGAAAGAGCGACTTGAAGGTCTAAATTTTTCATTGCTGTTTTGACATTTCACTTTACAACTTTAATCTTTGTAAGTTGCTGAACTTCTTCTATAGTTTTGTCATTGGCTTTGACACTTGATTGAAGGTTTCTGGCCAATCCTTTTGCAAATTTGCTTCCAGTGGTTTCCTGTTTGTGTTTAACCCACCCATTTCTTTTCTGAGAAACTCTGTTGTAATGTTTCAATCAATTTATGTGTAAATGTTGCCAAAAGTTCTCCAAGTGACAAGTTTTTACCTCTTTTCCAGAACTGTGGCGAATGCGACTTCTTGAATCATCAAGATTTTTAAATCATATTTGTGCGAATTAGTTCGTTGACATTGAATGTTATGGTGGATTTTCCCTGAATGTTATGTTGCAAAAGTTAAATTTTTGTAATTTCTACTGCTAGGTTATTCATTCTTGTGGCTGAATGTTTAAGACAACTAGAGGAATGATCCTAACCTTAAATATACTTTAAACATGCTAAATTTGTAATTATTTTTCCTTGCAGTTTATGTTCAGTCACTTTTTATGTTGGGATATTCTTTTACAGTGTAATTCTATTTCTCGAAATTTATTTTCCGACTGCGTAGCTAATGTGTTTGTTAATCTGACTTCAATTAATTAGTGTTTTTCTTATTTTGACCAACATAGGCATACTTTGTTGACTTTATGTGAATCTTTGTCCGATTCTTGCAATCTTTCAAACACAGATGAAATTTGACATTCGGAGAGTTTCTAGTTCCAAGTTTGAACTCAGTGTTTGGTCTGCTTCTTTGTTGACATTCGCAGTTTTGAATTTCTTGACTTGTGATATCTTGAAATGATAAACAAAGTAGATCGCTTCATTATCTAAGTAAAGCATGGAATTGATGTATACTTAAATAAATTGTTGCTTGCAGCTATTGTGTCTTTGAAAGAGCAGGTGGAGGCACTAACCGACCTTGACCCGTCAGTTGAGGTTCTGATCCGTTTACTTTGTGTTGTTCCTGGTTGGAATGAGAAAAATGTTCAGGTTTGTGCTGATTCTTGCACTTGTGTTCTTATTATAACTGCAATGCTTTCACTTGAATGAATCAGAATCAGCTTATCCCTGGTGGGATGTTGATGAGCAGGTTCAGCAGCAGATTGTTGATATCATCACTCACATTTCTTCAACTGCATCGAAGTTCCCGAAAAAATGTGTTGTTCTTTGCCTTTTAGGTCAGCTACTTCCAATCATTTATCCCGCTTATATTACCTTGGAACAATAGCTCATTTGAGTTTTCCCTCTACTTTTTTTATTGTTGTCGCTTGTGTAGTTCTGTCTTCTTTTGTACTATCGACAACTAGAAGTGGTTTTACAAAATCAAACATTTTTAATTTCTTTGCTATCAAATTATTGACACTCTTCTTTGTTCATATAAACTGAAAATAACTTTAGGTTTTCACCAATTTCTGAATTCTGCAGTGGATTTAACTTGTTGACAGGTATCAGTGAAAGAGTTGCTGACATCAAGACTCGTTCTCAGGCCATGAAGTGTCTCACTACTTTTTGTGAAGCTGTAGGTCCGGGGTTCATATTTGAGAGGGTAGGTTCTTCGAAATGCTGTTGTTTGTACTGTTAGTGTTAGAAAATGTTCATGTAGCGAGAAGATTGTTGGGGTATGATAGGACCACTAATATTAAACACCATCTCATGAATGAACTGGAAGTAACTCAACCCTAATCCACACACTTCGCAAATGAAAAGAGAAATGAGGTTTATATTGAACTCTGTTGAACTTGAATTTCCTGAAATTGCAGTAGTGAGAAAGGTTAGAAGGAGAACAGAAGCTTTCACCCGTCCACCCCCCACAAGTGCTAACTATCTGCTCCCTGACTTAGGCCTTGGATATTTTTTAAACCTTGTACATGGGCTTACTCCGTGTCATGACTTGGGTTGCCTCTAGCCCTCTTTCTGCCAGGGTGCATCAATTAAGATTGTGTCACATTATCCTATAGAAGTCTTGCAATATGAGGACTGCTATGTGGTAATTAGTTGCATGGACTTTTAAAAAGAAAAACCTGATTCTCTGTTAGATCATACATTTTGAATCTTCTCTCATCTTCTCAAGCTTCAGAAACATAGCAACAGAACCACCACAGGCAAACCTAGACTTTCTCTGCCCCTCTGCTAGCTGAACGCTACACCTTCAGTTTATGCTATTCATCAAAACAAAGAAAGCGTTAGGAACTCGTGTAAATCTTAATAATTCTTTTCTATTTCATTGATTGGCTTTCTCGTCATGACTTAACCACCTCTGATACCAGAAAAAGCAGTTGTAGACTATCATTGACCCCTTTACTAGCTACCATCTCTACCTTCAGTTTCTGCTATTCACCAAAAGAAAGAAACATGACAAACACCTGATACTTATCATTGTTTCTAGATCATGACTTTCTAGTCAAATGCAACAACCACTTGCCTGTGGCCTATCTACTAGCTGAGCACCTCTTCAGTTTCTGCTACCAAAAGAAATATGTGATCTAAACTCCTTGATCATGACTTTCTCGTCACAACTATAGAAATACACGACATTAGTGCCTATGGTCCTGATTCGGTTATATATGGTGCAATGCATAGAGTGATATAACTGAAAGGTAATATGAATATAGGTACCTAAGTTTTTAATACCCCTAGATGATTTATGAGGTGACCCTTGGCTGATTATAGCTCCTACTTTTTTCTTGTGGGTATTTAGGGTAGAAACTTCTCTAAGGTAATGGGAATTGTTCTTAAGAGTCAAATGCTAGAAATATTGTATCTGAACCTGTCAAGTCACGAATTGATTTTGGTGAGGATACAGTTTCTAGGTGAAAGAAATGGTGGCAAGGAAAAAAATGAAGCCAATTTGCTCCATCTATGAATTATATCAAGACCTTGATAATTTCTGTAGTTGTAAATAACCTGTCATTACTCAGTTAAGACATTTTCTTAAGGAGATGGTAATGCTGTCAATTCATTTTCTAATAATGCACGTACGGTAGTTATTTGTTGCAATTTGATTGATGGTTTTCTTTCTTTTAGTCACCACTCTTCTGGATTTATTTCTTTGGTGTCAGCTTTATAAAATTATGAAAGAGCACAAGAATCCCAAGGTTCTGAGTGAAGGTCTATTGTGGTTGGTTTCTGCTGTTGAGGATTTTGGTATTTCACTTATTAAACTGAAGGTTAGCCAAGCTCAATACATTTTTTACTTTTGATTTTATTTTCTTCAGGTTTGTGTACAAGACATGTTCAATATCTGGTGTTATTTGTTATTGCAGGATTTGATTGACTTCTGCAAGGATATTGGTTTACAGTCTAGTGCAGCTGCCACCAGAAATGCTACTATTAAACTTATAGGTGTATTACACAAGTTTGTTGGTCCAGGTGATACATGATTTTGTAATATTAATCATGCTATTCAGATGTTTATCGGATTGACTGGGTATTCTCCTTGCAGAGATCAAGGGATTCCTCTCAGATGTAAAACCCGCTCTTTTAAGCACACTTGAAGCTGAGTATGAAAAAAATCCTTATGAGGTAAGATTTAGTTTCTGAATGATCTTTCTTATCTCCGTTGAATCCAATTACTATGTGCTTCACATTTTTAATTTTGCTATCTACAGGGGACATCAGCAGTTCCAAAGAAGACTGTGAAAGTAAATGATGCTGCATCATCCTTGTCATCTGGTGGGGTAGATGGCCTTCCACGCGAAGACATTAGTGAAAAGATTACCCCTACCTTGTTGAAAGGCCTTGAATGTTCGGACTGGAAGGTATAATGTTGTACTGATGTAATTGCTCTCAAGTTTTTAAGCAATTTAAAATGCCGTCCAGTTACTGAATATAGTTTTCCCTAGATCCGTTTGGAGTCCATTGAAAGCGTTAATAAAATTGTAGAAGAGGCCAACAGACGTATTCAACCGACTGGAACTGGTACAACTATTAGTTATATTCATAAACCACAACAGTGCTTGTGTGTAATGTGTAGACTTACTATTCTTTCAGGAGAGCTTTTTGGAGCTCTAAGAAGCCGGTTGCATGACAGCAACAAAAACTTAATCATGGCAACTTTGTCCACTATCGGTGCGCTTGCATCTGCAATGGGACAGGCAACTGAGAAGTCAAGCAAGGTTCATTTCTCTGAATTTTGCTGTCATCTGTTCAGTTTTCTCAGAACAACTCTGTTTTGGTTCTTATTTTACTTTCACGTGGTTTCATGCAGGGCATTTTGTCAGATATCTTGAAATGCCTTGGTGACAATAAGAAACAAATGAGAGAGTGTACTCTGAGCGCCTTAGACGCATGGCTTGCGGCTGTTCATCTTGATAAAATGGTTGGCACTAAAGAACTTCTCTCTTTTCCTTTGTCACCTTTCGCGCTTTTTAATATTATAATGTGATAATCTTTTTCCTTAGATCCCTTATGTTTCAGCTGCTCTTACTGACACTAAGCTTGGTGCGGAAGGACGCAAGGATCTCTTTGACTGGTTATCCAGACAACTTTCTACATCAGCTAATTTTCCTGATGCTATACATCTGCTAAAACCCTCTGCATCGTCTATGACGGTATTTATTTCTTCCTATAGATTATTTATATTTTTTGATGGTGTTCACTGTTAACATTCATCTGTTTGTTTTGAGATTTTACTTTGTTGATCTGCCAGGATAAATCAGCAGATGTTCGTAAAGCTGCTGAAACATTGCTTACTGAAATATTGAGAGTTTGTGGACAAGAAATGGTATGTGGATTACACCTGCTTTACTGGATGGTCTTTGATTTTCCATAGAGATTGTTGTTTGGTCTCATATATTATTCTCGTAGGTGACCAAAAACTTGAGAGATATTCAAGGGTCTGCTTTAGCTATTGTCATTGAGCGATTAAAGCCACATGGGGCATTACAAGGTATATTGGTTCTTCCAGGAGGACCTATCTTCCTGAGAAGGAAACAGGTGTTGTGCATTTTGCAGTTTCTTTTTCAGTGCTTTAGCTTCTTGCTGGCATGCAGAAAGTTTTGATCCTGGTCGGGCAGTTTCTTCTGGCTTGACATCCAAAAACAGCTCGAAGGCCGGAAAAGCCAATGCTTCTGGTGATCGTGCATCACGACATGGAAACAAGACCGCTCCTACAGTATGTTTTCAATTGAATAAAAGTGCTCTGTTTTGAACTATTTACAGTAAAAAAATGGTGTGTGCAGAGGACTATTTCTACAAAGGGCTCAAGACAAGAGTTGATTATGTCTGTTCAAGATATCAACTTGCAGTCGCAAGCTTTGCTCAACATTAAAGATTCAAACAAGGTATGCATGGTGAAAAATTGATTCACAGCTGCATTGGTAATCTGTGTGCTTGTTACGGATATAAAATCCGATTCTCGTGCAGGATGATAGAGAGCGGATGGTTGTTCGCAGGTTTAAGTTTGAAGAATTACGTTTTGAGCAAATTCAAGATCTTGAGGTATTCCTTTTTTTGGGCCATCTTTACCTTTTTTTGTCTCTTTATGCTGGAAACTTTCTGAAGTTTTACTTTATTTTTCTACCAATAAATCAATGTGAACCAAAATATTGAATTCTGATTCATATTACCCATAGAGGTAAAAGGCAAGCTAAGAAGAGAGGCGTCACCATGCGAAACAGTTGTGCCTGGGTGCATGTTTACTCAGGCAAGCCCAGGCGCTGGATAGCTTTTCTACCTGAAGAAAGTCTTATGTTTTACTTTTTTTAATAATTAAATTGAGGATTTATTTCCTAAATATTCGTTAATTACATATATAGATTGACAGCAGTCATAAACTAGGGGCTAATTTTTCCAGTCAACCTTAAACTAGAATCTAAACTGATTGGCTTTAAAATTTACTTGAGGAAATTCCTACACTTGCTACAGTAAGAAAGAAGAAAATAAATAAACGAAAATTGCTAGTAATTGCAGATTCATTAATTTCAGTGTACTAAAAATAAATTATCAATACACCCGTATTGAAAGACTCGTAATTACGGCATGCGAAAAATATATCTTTTGCCATAAAACAACAGTAGGTTAACTAGAATCTAAATTGATTGACTTTACAAATTAGTTGAGGAAATTTCTAAGCTTGCTACAGTAAGAAAGAAGAAAATAAATAAACAAAAATTGTTAGTAATTGCAGATTCATTAATTACAGTATACTAGAAATAAAATATCAATACGCTCGTATTGAAAGACTCGTTATTACGGCATGTGAAAAATATATTGCCATAAAAGAACAGTAGGTTAATTCTTGAAACGTTGACAATTGATTTGTCGTATAACAATTGCACATAAATATATTTTTGTGATGTAATATATTTTGCTTTGCTTAATATTTCAATAATAGTGCTTTGTCACACAGTACTAAAATAAATATATTTTTCTAAGAACTAATAATGCACCTCGCCATGCACCTTATGTGTGGCTGTGGGACCCTTTCTTCCTTGTGCCTTTTACGACTATCATATTACCCTTAGAAATAATAAATTGATAAGTGCAAATAGCATGATTGCCGAAGTGAAAGAAAAGAAATTGTATTTCTCTCAAAACTTACATTTTGATCTGCAGTCTTATAAGTTGCAAGCTGGTGATCGTTAATCTCATGTTGTGGTTGGATATCACTGCCTAATGAAAATGTTACTAGCCAACATATTATATGTCTTGAGAAGTGACTGTTAGTTTCTTTTTATGTTTCATTAGAACGATCTCATGAAGTACTTCCGAGAGGATTTGCATAGGCGGCTGTTAAGTGCCGACTTTAAAAAACAAGTTGATGGAATTGAGATGCTACAGAAGGTATATTTAGTGTTAGTTTGTGGCTCTTCTTACATTCTACTGATTGCGACAATTGACATTGCATTCTTTCTGCATTGCAGTCTCTTCCCTCCATAAAAACGGAGGTAACTGAAGTCTTGGATATACTCCTGAAGTGGTTTGTCATGAGGTTCTGTGAATCCAATACATCATGCCTACTAAAGGTATAACCTAGTTACACAGAAACCTGTCAGTAATGATTTGGGCATCAAAATGACTGGGCGGCCTGTGCATTAAGTTTGATTTATACTGTTCTGGCTAATATAGAGTACAACATTCAGTCCTGTTTTTAAATCCAACCTGGTGTTATACCATCCGGACTACAAGCCATATTTAAAAAATAGTTTGTGTATTTTTTAATTATACAATTAAAATAAGACCGAACTCTGTCCAAAAATTAGAAACTTGAATATGAGAAGATAAAACATAATTTTGCTTTTGAAAGAGTACTCTGGATTTTAAGCTCTCTAGTTTTGGTGAACAACTCTAATTTTTACGAACTTGCCTTTTTTCCTCTTTCACGTGCCACAATATTGAATTAAGGAATAAAATGTGCCTGCCTAGTTTTGAGGAGTTAAAATATTTTGAATTTTGAGTGATCAAATCCTATGCTGTTAATTATACTAATAAATAGATCAAATGCTTGAGTGTCCTTTTAATAATCTGATTTTTTCATTTATTTTGGAAACTAACTTGATATCATTCATGCTTTTTGAAAATGTTGATAAGGTTCTGGATTTTCTACCTGAACTTCTGGATATGTTGAAGAATGAGGGCTACACAATGACTGAAGCAGAGGCAGCCATTTTTCTTCCTTGCTTGGTTGAGAAGGTAGCGGTTATTTTAGTTGTCCGTGCCTCTGTGGAAGATGCCATTATTAGGCATCATCTTTTCGATACTTTATTTTCAAGGCTATCACTACTTTTGACTGCTTAAAAAAAATTAACATGTTATGTGAGATCCTCTGATTTGTATTTACCGTTTCGACTGGAATTCTTGTTTTAATAATTAATTTTTGTGCATTTCATTTCCTTCCAATCCCATCTTTACCACAACCACTCGTGAGTTGCAGTCTGGGCATAACATTGAAAAAGTACGAGAGAAAATGCGGGAACTGATGAAGCAAATAATCCACACGTATTCTGCGACAAAAACTTTTCCTTTTGTTTTGGAAGGCTTGCGTTCAAGAAACAATAGAACACGGATTGAGTGTGCTGACCTTGTCGGATTTTTACTGGATAATTATGGAGCTGAGGTAATCTTTTTAACAAGGCTTGTTTTAGGATTTAACATTAGTTTGAGATTGATTCAGCATATTGACATTTATACATTTTTTATTTATATTTCATGATCAGATAAGTGGGCAATTAAAATCCTTGCAAATTGTTGCAACTTTGACTGCTGAACGAGATGGTGATGCTAGGAAGGCTGCTTTAAATACTTTGGCCACTGGATATAAGATTCTTGGTGAGTTCTATATCTTCATCACAGCAAATAGAAAGGCGAATTTCATAATTAAAATTTTCTTACAATGTGTAGCTGTGTCTTTATCTTTTGATATGAAAGTACAAGAATGTGATTGATCATTTTAAACAGGTCCCAGACTTATAGAAATGATTCTATCCATATTTTTCAATGCTGTGAAAAAGCCATTTTCAATGGGCAACGTAAAGATGACTTCTGTACATGTGCTTTCTGAGTATACACGAGGTTTTCTTTAGCGAGTGCTTTTAACATGGAAACATTTGTTGTGCATTCAGGAAAGAATTTGGAATATGTCATCAGCTAAATGTCATAAATAGTGTTTGTTAAAATCTATTATCGACTCTATGATGTGTGTGATACAAAGAAGTATTGATTAGTATGTGTAGCTACTAGAATACCGATAAGCAAGCCATTCCATTCCACTTCCAGTTTCTTGTTGACATTAAATACCCAATCACATGTTTGTCGGACAATTGGGCAAAACTATATATGATGGTTAGTGCCAGATGGTTGGATTGTCCGGAGAGAATGTAGAAAGTTTTCACGAGGAGCTCTATTTATAGAGCTCCATCCTCAACAAGCTCGATGTTACAAATTTTGTGTTCTGCCGGTTACAAATAGAGATTATCTGCAAGGCAAAAAGGTACATCAACATCTATCATGAAAGAAGTCAGAAAAGATGGAGGCTGATGAGTGGGAGCTCTTTCACCGACAGTGTTAAGTGTTATTCGATTGATCCTAATGAAGAACGTAACCCACAACACGGTGGAGGCACAAATCACGGAGAAGGTGGTGTCCATTTTATTAGACATGTACGAGAAGCCATTAGCAAACAACAAAGTACATCTGATTAAAAAATTATCCAATTTGAAAATGAATGAAGGTGCTTCAGTGGCAACTCACATCAATTAGTTCAACACGATTGTTTTTCGGCTAACATTGGTTGAAATTAACTTTGAAAAGGAATGCACTTTTTTCTTTGGCGTTTTTATCAAATTTTTGGGAGCCAACGGGGGTTGCGGTTAGCAAATTCGTTGGAAAAAGAAAGCCACAAGTCAATGAATTCAGAGATCAAATATTTGTTGAAGAAGTTCATAAGATGGAATCTGGTGAAAGAACATTATCGAAATCTGCTCTAAATCTCGATAATAGAGGATAGGGCAGCGGTGTTGAAAAGAATTCTCATAAGTGGCCCGGTAGATCCAAGTTAAGAAATGAAAAGAAATGTGAGTTTCTCAAATGGTCGTAGAGAACTAAAACAACAAATTTGGAGTTGGTTCATACTAACGTATCAGGCCCATTTCCTGTGGTATCCCTTGGAGCCTCAAGATATTATGACACATTTATTGATGATTTGACCAGGAAGATTTGGGTTTATTTCATGGAAAATAATCCGAAGGTTATGAGACCTTTAAAAGGTGGAAAACTATGGTTGAGAACTAGATCAATGTGAAGGTAAAGTGCTCACGATCTGATAATGGTGGAGAATACGAAGATGATGAGTTCAAAAAGTATTGTGCACATAATAGGATCAAGATGGAGAAAGCCATTCCTGGCACACCCTATAAAATGGTGTAGCTGAAAGGATGGACAAAACCTTCAATGAACATGTGAGAAGCATGAGATTGCATGGTGGATTGTCGGGCAATTGGGCGAAAATTTATGTGGTTGGTGGCAGATGGTTGGATTGTCCGGAGGGAACACAGAAAGATTCACGAAGAAGCCTATTTATAGTGCTCAATCCTCTATTTTCAAAGTATCCCAGCTAGAAAAGCATACATACATAAATACACACGCACACACATATATAACTTGACTGAATTTAAAAAAATTATTCTCTAGGTTATACTTGGGTTGAGATTGTGAGAAATTAAATGTCGTTATATACACTCGTAATACTTCTCCCAATGTTAAAAGATTTACAGTGAACGTATCCTGCATATTGAGTGAACCACGTAAAATTGTGGAGTTCTAGTTGATTATTTTTATTCCTCGATTTTGACATTTTATTTCGTCATAATTAAGCTTCGATATAATCACAACAATTCTACTTCTTGGGAACACCAAAATGTAAGCTTTGTAGATTTTGACTGTAGTGCTTGAACACCACCAGGATCACACCCAAACAGAACAAAGACTAATTCCTGGTGGCCTACAAAATTTGTATGCTTGTGTGTTTCATAATTTTTGTGCAGTTGTTACTTGAAAATAGATTGTATTCATTTCTGAACACACCTTTGAAAATAGAAATGAAACGGATGAATATGAAACACTAGAATTCAAGTGACATCATTGGTAGTTTGCTTTTTTCTGTAACGATTGCCTTTGTTCACTCCATATCAGGCCTTTTCTAATCTTTTTGTAAATTCGGCCATCAGGTGATGACATTTGGAGATATGTTGGTAAGCTTACTGAAGCCCAAAGAAGCATGTTAGATGATAGATTTAAGTGGAAGGTTAGTACATCATTTTGCTAACCATTACCCAATCTACAAGTATTTGTCTGTGTTCATATATTAACTAATTGTAATTCCCAGGCTCGGGAGATGGAGAAGAGGAAAGAAGGAAGGCCGGGGGAAGCCCGGGGTGCTCTAAGGCGTTCAGTGAGGGATAATGGGTATGTTTTATTCAAAAAGATGGAGTATATAATATAGGATATTATATTATATTAATAGAAGCTTTTACAGTCAACTCTCTAGATCTGGCGAGACCTTAATTGTGAGGAAATTGATATGACAGGGAAGAAAATGACTAAGTCATTGGAAATAATAAATTTTATTAAATATCCATTTTAATAAAGTTTGCTAAATAAAAATACCAATACCCACATACTCATTCGATGGCTATTGGTCACATGCATAATGTAAAATTTTAGTAGCATCTTCTAGGACCAGCCATTTATAGTTTACATTAAAAATCATTGCTCCGATGCTTGAGTTACTAATGCTTTTGCGATTCACTTAACTAGAGGAGGAAGATTTTTTTATTTGTTTTCGGAGTTTTGCCAACAGTTTTGCAGAAATAATCATATGATTCATTTTGTTTTGCAAAATAGAATTATAGCTCTACATGTCAAATCATCTAACAAGTTATTGAATATAATTATTTTATACGATATATTATAATATGGCTGTATTTTTTGAACTGATGAAAAGTTTGGATAAAATACATACTAGGAGATATGCGAGGTAAAACTTGTTCCTGGGCAGAGAATGAAAATGAGGATATTGTTTGTTTACTTTTCGGTGATGTTAAACTATTCTGCCATCCCTATCCATGAAAAAAAAAATCCTGAAATGGCAAAAAATGGAGGAAATATTTCCATTCATACTCTTTGATGTTACAACTTCGTTATGGTATGATGATACCTCCAGGTCTGATGTAGCTGAGCAAAGTGGGGAAGCTGCTCGTTCTGTGGTTGTACCAATATTCAACAGGTGTCTGATTTTATTTAACTTGTTCAATCTGAAGGAAGATATGCATAACCAGGGATACACTTGAGCGAGTTGAGTCTCGAACTCGAAAAGCTTAAAAGTGTTGGTACCATAATATTTTGGTTTATATTTATATTTAGATTGAAAAATGCCCTTAAATTATGTTTCTTTCTAAAAAATAATAATAAATCGTTACTCAAGTAGATTGTGAGCTATTATAGTGGAAACAATTAGAACTCCAACGTAACTCGAGTTAAGAATTAAGCTACTCGAGCTCAAATCGAGCTCAATCAAATCAAGACCGAGTCGAGTTTTTGATCAAGCCACTAATGAGTAGCTTGATTCGCTTGTATCCCTATCCATAACTATTAACTTCCTCTTGAAACTACATATTCTTATAAACGTTACCTGCTTCATCTTTGGTTTCTAAATAATCTCTGTATCCTAGGGAGAGTTATGGTCATCTTGAAGTTCAAGCAGATAAAATTCCTATTCATCAAACATATTCTGGTATGGGTCCCACGGACTGGAATGAAGCTTTGGATATCATAGCTTATGGTTCCCCTGAGCAGGTTTGTTTTTGAGTTCTTATGTTTGGATACCTTGATGTCTGCATTAAGTACCTTCAAGTTAACTGTTATATTCAATAAACTGAGGATTACAGATAGGGAAACTACTACAATCACTGCCCTCCCGGAGATAAGTTCTCCGTTCACTCCTCCCAGCTATTTGCTAGTGTTAGTGTGTGTGAATATTGTGCATGCATGCTTGCTAACTAACTCTGCCTAGTCTATATAACCGTCCCCTTGTTCACGTGTTCCTTGTCCCCTCTTTTCCCCCTTCTCGAATAAACCAGCTTTATGTCGGGCTTCTTCATCTGTTCTAGGTCCATTGGGCTTCCTTCTTGCCCCTGGCCCAATGGGTCGAGAGCTTTTATAGCATTGGGCCACAACAATACCCCATCTTTAACAGCAGCCTTGTCCCCAAGGCTGAATTCAGGAAATTGGGCAGAGAACGATGTGACCTCTTCCCAGGTGTCTTCTTCTGTAGGTCGCCCTTTCCAGTGGATGAGTATCTGTTTCACTGTTTCCCCATTAATTTTTTTCTGCCGTTCTGCGACCAGTTTTTCTGGAACAAATTCTGCACTTAGTTCGGCCTCAAGTCCTTTAGGCAGTGGCTGTGTACTAACAGTAGGTCCCATGGCTCTTTTTAAACAAGAAACATGGAACACCGGATGGATCCTAGAGGTTGGTGGCAACTTCAACTTATAAGCAACAGCGCCCACCTTTTGCACAACCTCAAAAGGACCATAAAAGCGAGGAGCTAGCTTCTGGTAGATGCGTTTACACACCGACTGTTGTCTATGCGGACGAAGTTTCAAATACACGCGATCTCCCACCTCAAAAGTGACCTCCCTCCTGTGAGTGTTAGCCTGTTTTGTCATCCGCTGTTGTGCCCTGTGCAGGTTATATTTCACTTGGCGAATTAACTCGTCGCGGTCTGCTAGTTCCTGTGCCACTGATGCAACCACAGTTTCTTGCGGCCAGTTCTGAATTAGCTTGGGAGCTTTTCTGCCATACACAATCTCGAATGGGGTCAGTCCAGTAGCAGTATGGAAAGCAGTATTGTACCAGAATTCTGCCCAGTGCAACCACAAAGCCCAGGTTCTGGGTTGTTCAGAAGAGAAACACCGTAGATAAGTTTCCAAGCACCGATTGAGAACCTCGGTTTGCCCATCCGTTTCCGGGTGATAGGAAGAGCTCATGCGCAACAGTGTACCCTGCAGTCGGAAATACTCAGTCCAGAATTGACTCATAAAAATGGGATCCCGATCACTGACGATTGATTTTGGAGTACCATGTAACCGAGCCACTTCTCTGTTGAATACTTCTGCCACCACTCGTGCTGAGAAAGGGTGTTTAAGAAGAATAAAATGGCCGTATTTGGATAGGCGATCCACCACCACCATGATCACCTCGAACCCTTTCGATTTAGGCAGCCCGACAATAAAATCCATGGCTATATCTTCCCACACCGCCACAGGCACCGGCAAGGGTTGTAGCAAGCCTGCTGGTCGAGTGGATTCATATTTCTGCGTTTGACAGATAGCACATTCAGCAACGAACCGTGCTATATCCTTCTGCATCCCTGCCCAGAAGAATGTGCTAGCAATTCTCTTAAATGTACGCAGTGCACCAGCGTGTCCACCAACAGGCGTGAGATGTGCTTCGCGTATGAATCTGTCCGGCCATTCAGAGTGTTTTGGCACCACTATCTTCCCCTTTCGTAAAAGAACCCCATTAACCAATGTATACAGTCCCTGTTTCTGCTCCCCATGTGATAATTTCTGAATTATGCCCCCCAGGTGAGGGTCTTGGCTCACGGCCTGTTTCAGATTGGCGATTTCCAACCATTCAGGTATTGACACCCCATTCAATTCAAGTTCCCCCTCCTGCCTGGACAAGGCATCTGCTGCCCCATTCTGGATTCCTGATTTGTATTTGACTTCAAACTCGTAACCCATCAGTTTGCTCATCCAATGTTGCTGATCGGGAGTGACTATACGCTGTTTCAGGAGGCTTGTCAATGCGCGATGATCAGTCATTACAACGAATTTTCTTCCCAGCAGGTAAGGGCGCCAGTGTTGGATGGCCAAAACCAAGGCCATCAATTCCTTTTCGTAGGTCGATTTGGCTAGCGCCCGGGTGGCTAACGCCTTACTGTAGAATGCTACCGGCCTGCCATGTTGAGAGAGCACTGCCCCTACGCCCCTACCAGAAGCATCACAGTCAATTATGAATGGTTGTGTGAAGTCAGGCATTTGTAACACCGGCGCCGAGCTCAGTACTTTTTTTAATTGTTCGAAAGCTGCCTGCGCGTCTGCGTTCCATCCGAAATTATCTTTTTTGAGAAGCTCTGTCAATGGCCTGGCAATCTTCCCATACCCCTGTATGAATTTTCGGTAATAGCCTGTTAACCCCAGGAAGCCGCGCAGTCCCTTTATTGTTGTAGGCCTTGGCCACCCGTCCACAGCGGCGACTTTCTTGGGGTCTACCGCGACCCCTTCACCTGACAGTACGTGCCCCAGATATTCCACTTGTCGGAGGCCAAAAGCACACTTCTTCTTGTTCAGTAACAAATGGTTCTGCTCCAGTACGCCGAGGACTTCCTGGAGGTGTACTAGATGCTCATCCCAGTCCCTGCTGAATATTAAGATGTCATCCAGGAACACCAGAACAAATCTGCGCAGAAATGGCCGAAGTATATCAGTCATTGTGGCTTGAAAAGTCGCCGGAGCGTTCTTTAAACCGAACGGCATGACCAGAAATTCGTAATGGCCCTCATGAGTACGAAAAGCAGTCTTATGAACATCCTCCTCCTTAACTCGAATCTGATGGTAGCCGGACTTCAGGTCCAATTTCGAAAACCAAACTGCCCCATGTAATTCATCCAGAAGTTCATCAATTACAGGCATTGGGAATTTATCCGTGATGGTGATATCGTTGAGCGCTCTGTAATCCACGCAAAAACGCCAGCTGCCGTCCTTTTTCTTTACAAGTATGACAGGGCTCGAGAAGGGACTGCTGCTCGGTTGGATTATGCCAGATTGAAGCATTTCGGTCACCATCTTCTCAATCTCATCTTTCTGATGATGCGCATATCGATATGGACGCACCTGGACAGGCCCCTCTCCATCCTTCAACAGAATAGCATGGTCTTGCCTGCGGGTAGGAGGTAATCCCAGAGGTTCATCAAATATCCTCTCGTAATCACCCAACAGCGCTTCCAATTCTTGAGGTATGATCCCTCGCTGTGGCTCCTCCAGTGTAGTCCTCCACAGCACCCCACTGAACTCAACGTCCGTGAGTTTGAGTAAGGATTTCAGCGTGATCACAGATCTACTCAAACTGGGGTCTCCTGTTAACGTGATTAAGTTTTCTGCCAGAGAGAAACTCATGCGCATGGCTTCCCAATTTACCACGACTTCCCCCAACGTCCGCAGCCAATCGACACCCAGAATCAAATCCACCCCGCCCAACTCGAACACATAAGCGTCAATCTGTATCAAGCATTCTCGTAAATCGACTGTTAAATCTCTGCAAATTCCCTTACAGGACACTCTCCCGCCATCTCCTAAACATACCCCAAACTTGACAGTCTCATCCACCTGTATACCCAGATTTGCCACCAGCCTCCGAGACACGAAATTGTGGCTCGCTCCACTGTCCACCATCACAACTGTATCCTTGTCCATCACGCTGCCCCGTAGCTTCATTGTTTGGGGATGCGTTATGCCGCCAATCGAAAATAGAGGAAGTTCCAGTGTGTTGCACTCGTGGGCAACTGGTGATCTCCCTCCTCCCTGATCACCGAAGTCTGGCTCCATTTCTTCGACTGGGTCGTCGTCCTCCTCTTCCACGAGGAAAGCTACTCGTAGGGACTTGTTGGTACACTTGTGGAGTGGGCTGTACGGTTCGCCGCAACGGTAACACAACCCTTTTTCCTTCCTATTCAGATATTCTTGATGGGACAAAATCTTCCCCTCCTTGAATCGCCCGTTGCTTCCTCGATTGTGACTGGCTGTAGAAGAAATAGTATTTTGCCGATTGTTCACTCTGGGAAACGAACTATAAATCTCCTCATGTTTGTCGGTCGGCAAATGGTTTGGGTCATTCTTACTACCAAGCCTTTCAAATATTTGGGCCCGGCCCACCCGAGGCCTCTCACAAGGGGACACCCGCCCCATTAACGTGTCTGATAATCTGTGTCTTCCTTCCCCGCGATAACCACCGTTCCCTTCCCTCACTGTGCGACTCATCGGCACCCACGACAGTTCTTCTTCTATGCTACGTGCCAAGTCCATGGCACGATTGATGTTGCGAGGACCATGTGTCCTTAGGCGTAATCGCAAATCTTCCCTGAGTCCACTGAGGAAATACCCAAGGCACTGGAGCTCGGGAAGATCTCCCACCTGCGCCAGCAATATTTCGAACGCCTCAATATATTCCTCCACCGATCGGTCTTCTTGTTTCAGAGAAGCTAGCAATTCGAACGGGTTGGTAGCCTTCCGTCCGCTATACCGATTAATAAGTTCCTCCGCAAATCTCTCCCAATTCCAGCTCGGGTTTCTGGATCGCGCCCATTGAAACCAGTGGACAGCAGTCCCTTCCATACAAATGTGTGCGATTTTGAGGCGGTGATAGGCAGGAGTACCGTGGATCTCAAAGTATTGTTCAGCTTTCCCGAGCCACCCACCGGGTCGGAACCATTGAAAGCTGGTATTTCAATCTTCCTCATGGCCAGCCGCAATTCATCATAATATTCTGCGCGCGGCGCCCTGTGTGACCCACCGATTGTTTCATCTACTTCTTCCGGTGAGTAATGGTCTCCCCTTTCTACCGGGGATTTCTCCTTCCCGCGGATCATTTTCTCCATTAATGATTTCAGGCCTGCAAGCTCGTCGAGTCCCTTGGTTACCGCCAGCATATTTGTCTTCAACATATCCACATCCTCCTGTATTCTGGCGACATTCTCCTGTGAAGAAATAAACATGCGTTCCAGAGCTTCGATCTTGGTTTCCGATCGAGTAGCCATCGTAGTTCCTTGCAATCCGGCAGGTCGGACCAAATAAAATTCCTATTCATCAAACATATTCTGGTATGGGTCCCACGGACTGGAATGAAGCTTTGGATATCATAGCTTATGGTTCCCCTGAGCAGGTTTGTTTTTGAGTTCTTATGTTTGGATACCTTGATGTCTGCATTAAGTACCTTCAAGTTAACTGACTTTGCATTCCAATGGCAACCTTGACTGCATATAAAATGTAATCTAGTCATCTAGATTACATGGCTGTACAACCGTTTTTGGAGAGCATTTAATGGTTAAGGATATAGTTTTATCTTACTCATGAATGCAATTTTGTCAACAGTCTGTTGAAGGAATGAAAGTTGTGTGCCATGAATTGGCAAATGCAACTGCTGATCCTGAAGGCAGCAGTATGGGCGATATACTCAAAGATGCGGATAGACTGGTTTCATGCTTAGCTAAAAAGGCAATGACCTTGTTTATTTCTTCTTTTGGCAGTGCCTTCTATTTGTTGTCCATGTGGCATTTCATATATTTTGTTTCAGATAGTGAAGACTTTCGACTTTAGTCTCAATGGTGCCTCATCAAGGTCTTGTAAATATGTCCTGAACACTCTCATGCAGGTAGAGGCTCCCTGTCTTTCATGATTTTGCATGTGTTCCTGCTTTTGTCGGTTTGAGTGTAGAAATGTGAATGATTGGAGATGTGGAAATTGAGATAAAAATCAAATTCAACCATTTTTGCATACATTACATTTTCCAAATCACTCTCGATGCAGACTTTTCAGAACAAGACACTTGCTCATGCTGTTAAGGAAAGCACTCTTGATAGTCTCATTACAGAATTATTACTTTGGCTTTTGGATGAAAGGGTTCCACAGATGGACGATGGCAGTCAACTTTTGAGAGCTTTGAATATTCTGATGTTGAAGATTCTGGTATAACTTGATCATATAAAGTTCATCCACAAGGCAATAGCAGGGTTTCTGAAAATACTTTAACTTTTTTATCTTCAGGATAATGCTGACCGTACTTCATCGTTTGTTGTGCTTATAAATCTCTTGCTACCACTTGATCCATCGAGATGGCCTTCTCCAGCAGCAAATGAGTCGCTTGTTATTAGAAATCAGAAATTTTCTGATTTGGTTGTTAAATGTTTAATTAAACTCACTAAGGTGTGACACCTGTTATTTAATTTGGTAATTTTTTAGCATGTCTTGATCGCTCTCTTGCATAAAAAATCAAATATTTATGAATTGTTCAAAACAGATAGTGCTCTTGATCATCAGAAAGCATATTTTATTTGTTTGTTTGAAACAGGTGATTTATCTGCGCCATTTAATTCATATATAGGTTTTGCAAAGTACAATATATGACATAGACCTTGATCGCATTCTTCAAAGTATCCATGTATATCTACAGGAACTAGGAATGGATGAAATTCGGAGGAGGTACGAAGTTCTCACCCAATTTCGATCTCTTTTCTTAGTTTGCTGTTTATGTGATGGGTGATTGAAAATATATCGTTTACGTGCTTTCACATCTTACTACTCTGCCTTGTGAATTTAGAGCGGGGGCTGATGACAAACCACTTCGCATGGTTAAAACTGTTATGCATGAGCTTGTTAAGCTTCGTGGAACTGCCATAAAGGGTCACCTTTCCCTTGTACCAATAGATATGCAACCTCAACCTATTATTCTGGCCTACATTGATCTTAATCTTCAGGTATATATAAAAACTACTTGATAGTATTGTAACTTAATATTTCAACTAATTTGCAAGTTACCTCTACAGACCTTGGCAGCTGCTAGAATGTTGACACCATCTGGGCCTGTTGGGCAAACTCACTGGACTGATTCGACAGCCAATAACTCAGCACCTGCAACACATTCTGCAGATGCTCAACTGAAGGTACATGTGTTTTTCCTGTCAGTTTCTCCTTTATAATTCACGTAGTATTTTTCAATATAACTCTTGATGCTTGTGTTACAGCAAGAATTGGCTGCAATATTTAAGAAAATTGGTGACAAACAAACTAGCTCAATTGGTTTGTATGAGCTTTATCGCATTACGCAACTATATCCTCAGGTAAACTGTTTGCAACATCGGAAAAAACATACTTAGAGATCCCTATCTTTATCACTATCTTCAACCTTTGTTTGATTACAATCTCTAACACTGTTCGCAGGTTGACATTTTCGCTCAACTGCAAAATGCCAGTGACGCGTTTCGAACTTACATTAGAGATGGTTTAGCACAGGTCTGCATCATTTTTTTTTCTGAAAAACATAGGTATTTAAAAATATGGCTTAAAATTTTTTACGTGATGTTAAGTTTCATTCTGACAGATGGAGAGAAATGCAGCCTCAGGAAGGACGCCTTCGAGTGTACCCCTGTCCACTCCTCCCCCGCTGACGCTCAACCCTTCTCCTAGATTTGGAGCTCTATCTCCTGTAAATACGAATTCATTAAGTGATTCAGTGAATACAAATACAAGATTCGAACCCACAAACTTCTCTTTACCACCATCTTACGCTGATGATGATCGGCCTGTTAATACCGTCTCACCAAGAGGTCCCACTTCCGATCAATCAGGATTCCAGCATTTAGATGAGTCAAGAAATGACATACTACCATCAGGTATAGAGCATTTCTGAAATTTGTTATGGACTAATGGAATCCTCCTACTCATTTTTTCAAAAGCAAACCTGAGTTTGAACCTTTTTCCCCTTCTCAAAGCCCAAAAGATGATTTGTTATGCATGAAATTCGGATCAGTTCGGAGTATGTATTTTTTTCTTTGTTAAACAAATTTGAACATAATTCAGGCTTGAAATGTGTTGAATGAGTTAGAGAGCTCGACTTGTGTTCAATAATATCGGAGAAACAAATTAGAAATTCTAAATGGCTCGAATATTGACATGGTTGTGTTGGCATCATAGTTACGAGCATGTGCAACTCGTGCTTGAGTGAGAAGATCACCATATAATTTACTTTAACTGCAGTTACAAACGGTACATTGGATGCGATTAGGGAAAGAATGAAGAGTATCCAACTGGCCGCTGCTCAAGTGAATCCTGAGCCAAGGAACAGACCACTTGTACAAGTAAATGGAAATAATGTTGGCCATCCATACGGTGTTGAAGGGCACAGTGCCAATAATCCTACACACAGTGGTATCCTTCCTATGGATGAGAAGGCCTTGTCCGGCCTCCAGGCTCGTATGGAACGACTGAAGAGTGGATCATTCGATTTTATGTAGTAAAACTTACTCTGAGCTTGCTCTGGTTTGTTTAAGCTTAAATTGTGATTCGAAGAGGCGAATCCTCTTCATTGATTATATATGCAGGTTCGAAGCAGCTGAAAATGAGTATAGAACTCCGAATTTTGTGTAATTTTTGTTGCAAGTAGCTAGCATTGATCTTAGATGAAGACCAATGTACCAAATGCTGTCATACATGACACTGTGTATTGATGTTTGTTATTTCTTGTTTCTTGCTGTTCCTTTGGTGAAAGAGTATAGTTAAGTCTCGATTTGATTACATATTTTATAAAATGCGACGTATGATATGTATAATATAAAGGTTTGTTGAGTAGTTCAATGTATACCTTTTGATTTAACATTATGTGATTGAAGTGTGTAAATATGATGCAGAACACTAAGCATCCATGACCACTTGTGGTACATCTCATTGCGTTTTTCCATTGTCTGAAAATAGGGATGGCAATGAGGCGAGCGGTGTCAGTTTTGTCATTACTATCTCCATCCTCGAATAATTCGAGAATCCCTATACTCATCCCCGCATGGATCGATTCGGGAAAGGGATCCTCTTCTCCACCTTTAATATATATATACATGTATATATATGTTATTCTATTATTATTTTGTATTGGACTCATCCGATCGTTATATATATGCATGTTGCTTTCGTAGTTAGAGAGGCTTAATTATCATTTCCATGTGGATCCAATTTAATCACTAAAATTTATGTCTTTTTAATCAGTATTTTGATTGTCCGCTCCGCGAGTAGATATTCTAATATCTAATTATTGTATATTTTGAAATTATCTGTCTGAAGCATTCTTGTTCATATATTAATTATTTAAGACAGAATATATATAAAGAAACAGAATTTTTATAATTTTTTATGTTTGGTGGCGGCAAACTGTCATACAACTTGTCTACTCTAGGGGGTACAGAAACTGGATCGATGAATGATACTCTGATTTATTTAACAAATTGAGTCTATTTTCAATTTTTTTTAGAGTGCTTGATGCGTCATTGATTTCATTTTATGAATGAAGTTTCACAAATGAGAGCCTGATTAGCAATTTAGTATATTTACGGGGAATAATTAGAATGCCTTGTAAGTAACTTCTCTAGGCTCTATCTGACTAAATGTTCAGGGTTTAAAGTTGGACTCGTACGTTAGGGTCTTCGTCAAACTTAAACTCAAATTAAATTCGATCAAATATTATTCGCATCAACTCAAGAAATTGATATTTTCCTATTTGGCTTGGGACCAGCGGACAAGGATGCATACATTAAATCAAATAATTTTCACATGCCTAGCAGTATATAGCTAGAGTGAGTCAAGCGGCATGCTGAACAAACAGGATAAGTTAATAATATGTGTCCATAATACGTACCATAGTGCCCATAATATGGGCGTCAATAATGGGGCGACAACGTGGCGCCTGAGATGCTCAGCCGAACATCTCACGAACATTTTAAAAATTTCATGAGATGTTCGGCTGAGCATCAGACGCCCACGTTGTCGTCCGTTGTTGGCGCCGACTTTATCGAGTTTTTATATGTATATATAGTAATAATAAGCATCAATGTTTTAGATAACCAAATAAAAAATGATTGATAAGTTAACAAGAAAAATAAATGCATCTAATTTGACGCGTGTGGGATGCCAAGTATGCATAATTGAAGCAGTATGTATTGTTTGGCACGCAACTTCTTCCTCGTTTATCTGTGTGAGAGAATGCACCAAAAGAACTTCCATGTGAAGTGCAGCCCGTATTGTTCCATATTCTCACACTTTACCCGTGTTTATTTCTTGCCCCTGTTGTTGTTGATCTTGCGCGTCCCTGCACTATTTTGCTTCTGAAGGAAGTGGGAGCAGTTGGGATTACAGGAAAGAGTTCGATGGCTTCGACGTTGGTGTTGGTGGCAGTTTTTGTTCTTGATTTGATTGCTTTTGCACTTGCTGTTGCCGCTGAGCAGCGCAGGTCTTCTGTAAGTACACATTTTTCCTTCATCGTTTCTTTTTTCCCCTTCTCTGGCTTCGTCTTTTTTGAAAGGAAAAAAAAAATCTAGAGATTAATTGATGGATAGAATCTTTCTTTCTATCACGTTTGTTTAGTTCATGCAAGTGGGTTTGGATTTTATGTGTTGTGTGATTTATTATTTTATGCAGATATGCCTTTTTTCTGTTGACATAATTTGGTCGGCCATTAATGAAACTTCAGTAGGTTTGGTATATCATTAGCGGTATTTTGGTTTACAGTTTCCAAAGTAATTGACTTTGTGTGTAATCATCCTTTGAAGACTGAGGGAATTCGTCTCTGTTTCTCTTCCGAATTTTCGTTATCCCTAGTGGGATGTGGTTACTCACAGGATTCTTAAATACTTGATCATAGTAATTCAGTATTTGAAACACGAAGGAAAACATGTAGACTGCAATTCACTTTGGAAAAGTTTTTTATTTATATTCGGATGTGTTGCGCAAAGTTCTCGAATACTTAATTATATTTAATCATCCTTTGTAACAACTTCACTCAATCTATAATACATTTCACAGGCCGGCACTAACTCATAGTTTTTCATCAATGTCGACAGGCCAGGATTGAAACAAGTGCAGATTCTAAATATTGTGTTTATGATTCGGACATAGCAACTGGTTTGGGTGTGGGATCGCTTTTGCTCCTAATGGCTAGTCAGGTGCTAATTATGGCCGTGAATAGATGCTTGTGTTGTGGGAGAGCTCTTCGCCCTAGCCGTTCAAGGGCGCAGGCAATCACCTTTTTCATCATCTGCTGGTATATTTTTCCTTTAAATTGAACTGGATTCATAATGTAGCTCTAGATATGAAGTAGTTATATTGTCATTTTTATGTCCTAAAAACACCTTTCGGTAAGACATTTGCTAATCCACTCAATACAAAGTCCAGGTTCAAGGCACAATGAGACTTAGCTATTTTGTGTTTAGGTGCATGCTAAGCGCATGCCTTTGCCTTGAAATACGACTGTTGGTGGCTCTAAAGACTTAATGTGTCTTTTAAGCTTGTTTATGAATGTAGAGATGGTTAATTGTGGCTGAAATACAAAGTGATACCAATTTCTTTTCTCATCTAAACTAATGAAAAAGTTCAATAGTTTGGAACCGTGCATATAGGTAAGGTTACATTTATTAAAATATTTTTAAGATCGTAGATGCTAATGAACAAATCCTAAGCGTGTCTAACTTCCCCAAAGGGTGTGGATTGCTTTGGATCTTGCACCTTAGCTCTACAATTTCAATGGGTCTTTATGCTCCTTTTCCTCTGAATAACTATTGCTCAACATGCATTCACCGAATCGGTGTGTCCCAAGATTTATATGATATTGGTAATACAGGGTGGCGTTTGTCATTGCTGAGGTGTGTTTGTTAGCTGGCTCAGTAAGAAATGCGTACCATACTAAGTACCGGACCTTGTTGTCTGATAATCCTCCGTCATGTGAAACCTTGAGAAAAGGAGTCTTTGGAGCTGGAGCAGCCTTCATCGTCTTTACTGGCATATTTTCCGAGCTGTTTTATGTGTTCTATTCTAAAGCTAGTAAAGGATCCCTGCCTCAAAGTCAGGATGCGGGCATAAGGATGGGATCTGTTTAGACAATCCCCACTCGGTGACAGATTTTTGGTAGTATTCATATCTACTTGCACTTCTTTGAACAAACTGGCAAAATGTAGCATCACATACACACTATGCTTTGAAGAATATGCGACTTCCAGTTTTATAGTTTCTTGAAAAAACTTGACCAATAATTTTTTATTTATCCTCCACGAACTAAATATTGGTCATGCTTCTGGATCAAACGAAGATCGTGAAAATAGTTAGATGTTTTTTGCCTGGTTCGTTCTAATAGTATACATTGAATTTCATTTCTTATTTTCTTTCTAGATATTGATTGAGTGAATTTGATTCATCTGTTGGTCTGTAGTTTTTACTATGTTTTTGGAACCTGGCCTAAGAATCTAGTTATGCATTTCATTACATTTTATATGTCGAGTACGATGCAATGTTCCTGAGCAAAGCAAGTGTATAAACCCAAAAAAGAGAAGAAAAAAGAGTGTTAAATAAAAGTATATATATGCCTTCATGACTCTTGTTTTGACAACTTTGAGTCGAGTTTGGACATTGCCCTACTCGAAATTCTGTATTCCTTTATTCACAGGTGATCTTTTCATCGCAATGGTTGCATGTACCACTCCTTTTATGTTGGATAATGCGAAACCAGGGACATATAAAAGATACACTTGGTTAATATCCATACACGAACTTTTGTAGCAGATCTTACCTTCCGGAGGGTGGTGCCCGTTAGAGCACATGTATATACTTGAACACATAATAATAACGATAATAACAATAATAATAATATTATAATAATCATAATGATGATGATGATGATGATGATGATGATGATGATGCTTACAACAAGAACAAAACAAACTCTATATAACAGAAAGACTTGCACATTCACCAGAATAATTATCAACACACATCTAATTTACCCACGTACTTGGTTGCATGTCCCTCATGCCACCCTCATAAAAAATCCACCTCTAGTCTAACATAAATTATACTTGCAATCATCTTTCATTTCACCTTGAAACCAAGCAGGACAGGAACAACTTAAGTCCGAAAACACATCATTAATGGAAACAAATTGTATCGTGCTAGTAAGTAGTATGGTCGGCGTTAATATTGTAGCCAAATCATTTAGCTGTTCCAAGTGTCGTATTTGGATCACCATGATGTAACCAGCCATGCAGAATGGAAGATGCAATCGTTGCAACCAAGACAGAATATAACCCTGAAACTGATACAATGAAGGACAAAGTAAACAATTAGTATGTATCTATGATAACAACCCACAGTTTGATATAACAACTACCCAAATCAAATGCAAATCAATGAATGTTTACATATAACTTACTTTGAGCAACCGCATTATGATCAAACGGTGCTGGATTTGTATCAGTCTGGATTCTTGCAAAATGGCTTCAGGGTTTGGTCTCTGTCTTATCATGGTCCAATACTTTATTGATATCAGATGAAGTTGATAGGTCAATCTCATTTTTCCAAACACAGTTCCAGTAGTTTGGAAAGTCTTCTATACCAGTAGTTCTGGTATCCGGGCTAGGCCATGGGATACTGCTAGTGGATGGAATATTTTCAGTAGTAATGGTTGATTCTTCTATGGATTCAAAACAATTGAGATAGTACTGACCATATTCAGTTATGGATTCATATGAAGGAGTCATAATCGAAGAAGAATTCATTTCGAATGTATCCAAACTCGAGAATGTAAATTCAGGGTTCAGATTCTGAGGCTCCGAGACATTCAAATCTGTTGTGTTGTCTGTCCCATTTCTTCCCATTACAAGCTTCGTAATTATGCCATTCGTTGAGCTACAAGATAAGGGCAATGGAAGGATCAGGGAATGGTAGAGAGTGTTAAAGGTGGTTTCCTGGTCAATAATATTGGTAACCACAGGAAATTTTCTGCAAGCTTGCATTCGTGAGGCGGCAGTAATGGTAGTGGAGGTTGTTGAAATCTTGGGCCCCTTGTTTTTCCGACCACCGCCTACTGGAACGTTACGAAGAGTGCCACCTTTGGTCCAGTGCCTTTTGCAGGATTTGCAAAAATGACGAGGCTGGGATTTGTTATAGTTGTTGAAGTAACAGAATTTGGTATTTGTCGAACTACACCTGGGACACTTCAGCGGTTCTGAACGTGGCTGCTGCTGCCGTATGGGTGGTGGTTTCGGTGGCTCCGCTGTACCGGACTGCAGGAAATTAGTCTTATCCCAGTCTTCATCTTGACGATCATGGAGAACCTGCTGAGTACTCAATCCCATGCCTCAAAGTCAGATCTTACAACAACGAACCCAAGTAGCAAATCGATCAAGATTTAGGATTTAAAAAGATTTCTTTCTGGTACACTTCTCTTTTTGGGCTGGAAAAATGACCTCTAGATTGGAGTCGAAAGATGGATATTGAAACTAATCAAGAAAGGGAACGAGGAGTAATGAATACTTTGATATCTGAGGAGTGACCAGGATTGGTTTGTGAGGATATATATCGTAACAAGGGACGGAATGTTTCAGTTTAATGGGCATTCATAGGAAGAAGGTGGTGAGAAATGGGCATACTTGTCTTAGATTCTGTCTTTTTTCTGTACCTGTTTGATTTAGCCATCACTGTCTGCAATGTATCTGTAAAAATAACGATATTTCAGGCCAAAGAAACGAACACACTTGAGAATTTATTCAATGTGGAATGCCTTGATGTTAATTTAGATGATGAGGGAGAAACTTCATGTACTTTTGGAGTGTAAAATTTATATTTTTACAAGAACATTTGTTCATAAAACTCGAATTAATTCTTGAAAGAGCTGACCCTTTTTGTTCCATTATTAGTGTCGCAAGATGTTCACATCATGAACATATCATGGAACGTCACATCAATCGTCCATTTATGTATATTTTCATGTCTCAAAAAATCGTTGCATTAGATGATTTCAACAAGGTGCTCACCCCAAGTATGTTGTGCAAACTCTACTCTGTATATATAATTGAATTTGGGGAAAAAGTTTATACATGTGGACCATTGATGATATGGAGGAAACATGCTATCACAATTCTCCTCTCTTAGCCTCTGATATTTATAGCTTTGGATTTCAACAATAATAAATACATCCGGTATTCTCATCCACTAAATCCTTATTCATTTGTCCTTAAGCATTTAATGCTCTTTCATTCTCCGTACTGATGTATTAAATGCTCATTATTTTTTGCTCTGTAAGGCAATCCTCGTGCTTCAACACTCTCTGTAATGCTATGTACACTCGTTCCGATTGTTACGATAAAAGTTCATCGACTATAAATGCTCAGCTTAAGTCAAACATCCGAAGTCTGCTCTGATGTAACTCTCTGGTATGGTTTGATAAGCTTATCCTATCCGGTCTGACTCTCTAATCTGATCTGTTCTTGTAACGTCCAGGAAATCCATAAATCTACAATGATAGTCTAAAATTTTGAAGGGTTTAATTTGCTAATTTCAGTACCCTTCTTCAGCTTCAAATTCAGCGATTCAATTTTCCAAGCTAAATTTTAGATTAGAACAGGAACCCGGTTCATAGGAGTTGGCCGGTCGAATACTAACAAGCATGATTCAGCCTATTTTAAAATTCGGTTCGGTATGTGTCGGCTTGGGTACCAAGATGTACTTTCAAAGATATTTTAAATGGTGAGCTCATGCTTTCTGTTTCCTTTAAATGCATGTATCATCACTTCACAATCACCACAATCAAATTATTTCAGAAGATTTTTATTTTAAAGTGGTGAAGAGCTCTCAACCAACCGACCAAAACTTCAACTCTTTTAAAGTGAATTTTGGATCGTGCTTGTAAGTTGTTCAATGCCGGAGGATTTCTGTTGGCCATGTTCAGCAGTTCAGGCAAGTAAACTCTGTTTCTTGCTGTACTTTCGAAAGCATATATTGATTCCAGCTTGCATGTTTGCATGAGTTTTAAAGGTTTGAGAAACGTTTTTAAAGTTTCAAACGCAGAGTTAAGTTCATGCATATTTCTTGAGAAATTATTGGTTTGCTGAAATTTTGATTCACAAAAGTTTGTTAGAAAATGTTTATACGATGTTTGATCCAATTTCTTCTTGAAAATTCTGGGATGTTCTGCAAGTAGCTTACAAGCAGCTTACATGCTTTTGTTTCAGTAGCTTACAAGCAGCTTACGTGTTTTTGTTTCTGGAATGTTTCCTTAGATAATTTTGTTTGCTTCAGACTAAGGAAATCTTCTAAACTGTTAATCATTATTGAGCTAGGTCGCGATCTATTTATTTTTCCTGACCCGATTCTAAGTCGTGATCTGTTTACTTTCCCAGAGCTGTTCATTGCCCATGATCTGTTTAATTTCCCAAAGCTGTTTATTACTTGTGATCTGATTTATCACCCAGAGCTGTTTTACGCTAGTAATCTGATTTCATTATCCAAGCAGAGTTGACTTTGTTTTGACCAACATAATCCAGTCTGTTCATTTAAGTTGTGTTGACTTTTTCTAATCTATGTTGACCAAACAGCCCAGATCTGAATTTTTATTCTGAGCCAGTACGCTCGCATTCTGTTCGTATTTCGAGATAATTCAGCTTAGGTCCACTCCGGACTGATACAGTAACTTCAAGTTTAATTCTTCTTTCTTTTTGCTTTGATTCGAAGGTATAATTCTAATCTGTTCTAAGTTATACCCAATTTCAAGAGATAGTTCTTTAGCTTAGAGTTCTGCAGTTCGTTATTCGTTTCTATAGCCCGAGATTCAAGTTTCTTCTTCGATTGAAATTCGATGTACTCCCAGTAGCTTTCGATCATCAAAAGAGTTATAAAACAGCAAACCATATATGTTTAAGCGATCTTATTCAGATCAAAGAAAAGCAGTTTAAAGCAAGTTTTACAGAAAAACAGTTTAAAGAAAGTTTCAGCAGAGAAGGATTGACAGAAGTTTCCCTGTCGTATATCATAAAGTTTTAAAGGAAGTATATAAAAAGTTTAAAGTTATTTATGACAAAGATAAAAAACGGTCAGCAGAGGGAGGGTGAGTACGTTGGTTGACGACCCGGTGTGCCCCTTCATTGGAAAGAAAATGATTATGGTTGATGAACTATATACCCCGTCGCATAGTTTGGGATTTATTCACCAAAACCTGTATACAGATGATAGCTTGTACAAGCGACTGATCCAAGGAGAGCTTCTGCGTCATAACTCAACAGAAAATAAAAATAGACTACAGGGTTGTTTACAAATAGAAATTGAGAAAATTTATGTTACATCTTACTTCCTTTAATATCATTAAATGCTTTAATATCAGTAAATATTTTAAATTTTTCAAGCATGTTCAATTTATGCTTTCTCAGTTTTCAGTTTACCAGTATTCAGTTTTTCAGCTTCGAGTTCTATCATCTTACGAGCTGTCAGTTTACAGTAAAAGCTATTTTAAGCCTGTACTGCCCGCCTTAGTTATTTTCAGAGTTGCTTGTTGGGCCTCTAGGCTCACTAGTTTTCCTAAGTGCAAGTGATTAGGTTTAGAGGTTGCTGGTTGGTGTGAGCTGGATCAGATTGGGGGTGTTTGTCGTGGATATTTGTTTCCATGCTGATTTAGTTTACAGTATTTTTGTTGTATAGAAGATTACATAAAAGCTTTTGAACATTTCATAACACTTCATTATTTATTCAATGTAATCTTAATGACAGATACAATTTTCACAAACCAAGTGAATTCAGTTAGTAAATGTTTGTTTGAATTCCACACATTTATAAATTCTGAGCTGTTTTCCAATTCAAAGTATGAAATTTCATTAATTTCGCAATATAGTCCAGAAGTATTTGGTTAATTTTTTTGGACCAAGTACAAATATTGAGTATCATTCAATTCGAACCTTCAATTTATTACAGTTCTGATATGCTGGAGAGCTATAATATGTTATCGTGCATCTGATCTAATCTGCTCTTGAAACCTGTTCGACCTATTCAGCTTTGTTCTGATATATCCAATATAAGATATGTTCTGATCTGTCCAAGAACTGTGACTCTCTAGTACACACTTCTTTTTTAACATCTATAAGATTTCGAAGGACACATACAATTTAAGGGATTGTACGAATACAAGAAACAAGGAAATATATTCGAAGCTACTGTGCTGAATCAGCTCAGAGTGAAACAGTGTGCGTGCTGAGGGAGATCGCGAGCCAGATGATCAACGAAATCAGATCGCAAGCGTGCTGGTCAGCAAAACCAGATCGCATACGAGCTGGACATACGGTTCGCAGACAGTTTAGAACAAAATAAGCCGAAATACGATTACCAACATAGAATTCATTTATTACATTTATTTCAGATCTGTTTAGAATACTTCAAACCCGTACAGACTGATACAAATGTTGGTATGCAGTCTATATCAACACGGAAACGCAGGTCTTTCGATAAACACACCTCCCCTATCTGTTTTCAGTTCACTCCGTCCAGCTTTCAGGACTCCTCACCTACAACCATGAAAGCTAGTGAGCCTAGGGACTCAACAGATAAATCTGATAATAACAAAGTTCACACAAACATAACAGTTACAGTACGAAGGAAGTAAACTATAACATAGACTTTCTTTACTCTATGGTTATAAGATAACCAATTAAACTTTTCTATATGAAATGTGGCGCAAAGCCCTGATTTGGTCAGTTCTCTTGATCAAGCTCATCTGAATTTAGGAACTATGGGGAAATAATCCCAAACTGTACTATGTGAAGAGGTATAAAGATCCGTCAACCTGTAATCCTGATCCTTCATGCTTGAAGGGACACACTGATTCGTTAGCCAGCGTCCTCACCCTTCCTGTGATGACCGTCTATTTTCTTTGCAACAAATCATGAAACTTTGAGATCATTTCTTTAAACTGTAGAACTATGGCAGGAAAACTTCTTCTGCATACCTCTGCTATATAACCGTACAACCTTGCTGATAGATCGCACACAAACGGTTCGTTTTCAAATGAAAAACCCTGTTATAATTTAAAAACATTGCTGGGTGTACAATAGAACACAGCTCTAGGATTGGAATTGCTCAGATAGAAAAATGGTATCAGCTCGGGCTATAAAAGCGAATAGCGAACAACAGACCTCTGATATGATGAACTATCTCTCAATAATGATAAAACAACGAACAGATTGAAGTTACACTTTTGAATTGAAACTAAACGAAACGAAGAATTAATCGCTGTAACAATCCAGAATGGGTCTAAGATGGACCAGCTCGGAGTGAAGCAAGACGTGAGCATACAGGTTCTGAATAGAAAATTAGTACATGATAGAAAACAGATCACGGGCGTAAAAATAGCTTAGAGTGTGCAAACAAATTACGAATATAAAAACAGCTCGAAGAATAAAAACAACTTTTGAATATAAAACAACTCTGGTTAAGCAAAACAGATTACGGACGTAAAAGCAGCTTGCAGGAGAAAATAGCTTACGGGTATAGAACAGCTCTGAAAGAAGAAAACAGCTCTCGGTGTAAAAATAGCTCAGATAGAGAAAACAGTTTACAAGCATAGAATCAGCTCGCGAAGAAAACAACTCATAAGCGTATAATAGCTCTGAGTGGTGAAAACAGCTCAGAGCTATTCTACGCTCATGTGTTGTTTTCTTCGCGAGCTGATTCTATACTTGTAAACTGTTTTCTCTATCTGAGCTGTTTTTACACCGAGATCTATTTTCTTCTTTCAGAGCTGTTGAAGCTATTTTCTGCTGAAGAACAGCTTTGGGTGAAGAAAATGTTTACGGCTGTGAAATAGCTCTGGATGATGAAAACATCTTACAGCTGTAAAATAGCTCTGGATGATGAAAATAGCTTACGTCTGATTGGTCAACTCAGCTTAGGGTAAGGAAAACAGATTTCGAGTGGTCTGGATAATGAAATCAGCACGGAAACTGACTGAATAAGGAAATCATCTCGGAAACGGGCTGAACAATGGAATCAGCTCGAAGAAATTCGAATAGACCATATAAGCTTATTAGGCCAGAACGGATTCTAACTAAATCAGCTTAGCCTATCTGCTCAGAACATCGTCCTCTTCTATGCAGTTAAACAGCTCAGAGAAATTCGAACCGATTAGCTGTGCTTATCCCATCAGAACAGCATTCCAGTTAGACCAGCTTGCCTATCATCTCAGGACCTCATCATTAGCTATCCAGCAAGAGTACTGAAAATAGATTGGAGAAGTCCGAACTAACTAGCTAAGCTTATCAGATACCAGAATAGTACGCTAATCAGATCAGCTCCGTCTGTAAGCTCAGAACTTCATCCCTCCATCACAATTTATTCTCTGTACAGAGAAATCTTTTCTGTATGTATTTCCCACATTTTTAAACGCATAGAAACTCTGCTGTAAAACCATTTTCGAGCCGCTGAAATTGTACAGATCATCACTTCAATTGAAAACTTTTGAACATAACTCAATACTCTGAAACAGATGCAAACAGAAAGCAAAACAGCACGCAAAACGGAAGAACATTTCACAGAAGTAGCAAGAAACATAGTTTACTTGCCTTAACTTAGAAGCGGGTTTACAGAGAACAGCTCCGACTTGAATATCCCATGAGCATGATGCTTATGCTAGAGAAAATATTTTGTGTAATTTGTGGTTTAAAGATGCACACACACACACATTCGTTTTAAACAAGAAGATAAGCAAAGCAGTCGCAATCTGTAGCACACCAAGTTTGATTTACAGTTGGCTTGTAAAAAGCGGCCTTCAGTATTTAATATTCTCAAAAATAATTGTAGGCGCTTGTCTGTAGGCTGTAGACAATAATTTGGCTAAAGAAACATATTTTATTTAGGTTATAAGCTGAACTATGCTCGGGGTTTACTTGTGCTGGAACCGCTCCTGAACCGCTGCTGAACTGCCCGATTTAAAGAAAACCGAAACTCAGCTTAGGTGAAAACTGTAGTTTTCGAACAGATAAAATTAGCAGTTTCAATCATTTCAGAAAAATTTTATTAACTCGTGGATTTATGGATTTTTCGGGCGTTACACAACTTATAGTCTAATCTGATCTTAATCAACACTCAATCTGTTCTGATCTGATTGGTCCCGAGCTTATTTTTTGTTATCACCTTAGAAATTTTTTTATCTTTACAACTTTCCTCATTTTTGGTGATGATAAAATTTAGACAAATAGACTTAGGAAGGATATAATTTTTTTATGAAGTCTATAAATTTCTGTAGAATTTACAAGTATATAAGTACAATCCTATTGATCTAATCTGCTAAGTTTCTGACTCTCACTGATCTTGCTATCTACTGAACTCTTCTCTGATATGATCAATAAGCTTTTAAATTTTTTTCACCTTCTCCTCTGTGCAATACTACTACTTCCCCGTTTTGGCATTACCCGCCTTTCAAGCATTCGACCACCTCAGTCAATTGAGTGTCAAGGGTGGCAACTTCTGCCTTAATTCCACTTTACATTGATCAAACCTAGTGAACTAGTCTGCATGCTGCCGATGTTGAGTCTGGCAATCAATGCGTAATACCTTATCTTGCTCTTGTAAATCCTACAGAACATCATCCATCTGCTTAGATATATTTTCCTTAAAGCTTGAAAATAATCTTTAGAAAATAGCTGATCCATATGAAAACTGTTGACCACATTCTTCAAATATTCTACAACTTCTCTCAATGATTGATCTTCTGAACTTAGCAGCAACCAGTGACCTCCTTGTTACCGCCTTAGACTACCCTATCCATCTCCACCCATGGCATCAAGAGATCTTCAGCATCTGCATACTCTGTATGGGCTTCATTGACTTAACCATGTTGAGCCTCACCTCAGGACATAATCTCCTCCAAGCATCAAAACTGTCTAGTCATTGTTGTGCAAACTAGAGCTTGTTCCATCACAAGCCATAAGGCTTCTTGGACCGAGTTTTGCTCTCCAGGATTTCCTTCCCCTTATCATTTGGATGAATGTTGAGATGGTTGAGAGTAACCCAGTTGATCTCCTCTGTTAAGATAAAATTTATAAGTTTTGATGATAATAAAATAAGACTGAAAATTGAACTTAAGTATTCGCAGAGGACAAGAGAAGGGAACATTTCATATTCAGTGACGTCATACCATTATATTGAAGATTTCAGATTCGGGAGTTCTGAGTTAAGTTGCGTTGACATCTGAGTTGACTATTTGGAAATTGATCAGATATCGAGTCAAGTATTCAGTTATCGGGTTGAGGCATTCAGAGTTAAAGTCTTAAGATATCGGGTTATTTGAGTAATCGATTTTACCAGTTATTGGGAAAATATTTCAGATTTGAAGGGATTCATATTTGATTCAGAAGCTACAATAAGAGATCTGTTATAGAACAAAGTAGTTTCAGACTTGTTTCAGAGGCTTCAGTAACATATTCCGTTATATTGACTCAGGAGGTGTTATTCAGATTTGCGAGTATAAACATACTCTACTCAAGACACTTCAGATATCGTTACAGAGCAAGCAGAGTACATCAGATTTGAGTGTTATCAGACTTAGGAACAGTGTACTTTCAGAAGTCGCTAACATTTCAGACATGACACAGTTACAGAGATATTTCAGATATGATGGAAAAACGAAAAGAGAGTCTATAGCACTTCACGAAAGGAAAATATTTTAGACTTCTCTATCAGACATATTTGAGCTTCGAACCTCTTCAGATGTTATAAATGATTATTCGAGGAGAATCAACGGTCACGATTTAATTGTATAAAAGCCTGGAATTAAGGAGACAAAATCAGAGCTATTTTGGATAAAATTGGACAGTACGCAGAATGCCTGATACGATGATTACCCACTTTGGAATATAAGTCAATTTATCCCTGACGAGCCCAGTTTACCTTTTGTATGGCATTAATGGAGCATTAAATGCTATGATACGATGAATATATGCAAAGGAGCTTATCTCTACTGGCTACATTTATTGATCGTTGAAGACAAAGAGTATAAAAGGCTGAAGAATTCAAATGAAGAATTCTTCTGCTCCTCTCCGCTATCAGTGATTCACAACGCTTATTCTTTGTTATCAAAAGCTCTCAAATACTCACTGGAACCATTCATTGCAAAAATATTATAAGTCCAGTATTTTAACTCGAAGAACATTCAAGTTCAGCTTTCATAGTTTTTAACCTTCGAGTTATCTTCTGGTTTACATTTGTAAACAATTCTTGTTGATAAAAGAACCAGAAGATCTACAGTACTCAATAGAATCATATTTAATTGTAATATTCATCTTTGAGTCTGTAAACGAACTTGCTGTGTGAAGCAGTTCAAAAAATCAAGTTATTTGTATTTCAGCAGTTATATCTGCTTGTAGTTGAAGTTGCTAGGAGTTCATCTTGAGCGAGGCTCGGTGACTGGGTGTAGACAGAAGCTGTGTGCATCAAATTATTCTAGTAGAACCTTCCTGCAAAGGAAGAAGGGGAGACGTAGGATTTGATATCTGAACTTTCAGAACAAATCTCTGAACTATATACTTTACTTATCGTCGATCCATATTGATCCTATCAATTGGTATCAGAGCCTGCACATCTCAATTATTGAACAGTCTGTTGTTTACACTTTATATATTTCAATATGTCTAACTCACACAACAAAATTCCTATGTTTTCGAAGGAAGACTATGATGATTGGAAGATAAGGATGCAAGCACACTTGGCGGCAAAAGATGATGATATGTGGTCAGTGATTACAGATGGACCCATAAAGATAATGAAGACAAACACTGCTATAGCCATATCTGCTGGAGCACCAGAATGGGTAGAAAAGAGAAGATATGAATACACTACTGAGGAGAAGAAGAAATCGAACTTGGACAACGTGGCCAGAGATATTCTGTATAAGACGCTGGATAAAAACATGTTCAGAAAAATCAAAACTTCTACCACTGCGAAGGAGATATGGGAGAAGTTGATTCAAATTTGTGGGGGAAATGATGAGACCAAGGAGAATAAGCTTACGGTTGCACAACAGAAGTATGATTCAATGAAGATGCGAGATGGAGAGACCATGGCTGAGTTCGATGAGCGCTTCAGTGCTGTGGTGATAGAGCTTAAAAGTTTGGGCAAAGAATACAGCAACCGAGAGTTGGCACTTAAAGTAATGAGAGCGCTGCCCAGGGAGTGGGATGTAAAGACGATGGCTATGCGAGAGTCTAAGGACCTAAACATGGAGCTTCATGATCTGTTCGCGAATTTGAAGGCGTATGAGTTTGAATTAGAAGCAAGATCTGAGGCAGGACCATCGACATCTCAACCAACTAAAGCTTTAGCGACAACGACATCTGAACAAATCTCACCGATCAAATCTGCCGAACAACTCAGAAATGATGCAATGTCCCTCTTCGTCAAGAAGTTTGGAAAATTCCTGAGAAGATCCTATAATCCTTCTTTCTCTTATAATAATGCAAACAAATCTGAAAAGATTTCAACCGATATGAATTGTTATAATTGTGGTCGTCAGGTCACTTTGCTGCAGATTGTAACAGGCCAAAGAAGGAGGACAGATCTAAAAGAGATGAGAAGAAGGAAGATAGATCCAAGGAAAGATCAAAGAAAGAAGGATGATGACAAGATCTGACAAAAGGCCCAACAGAAAGAATGATAGAAAGTACTTGTTGCAGAAGAAATCAACAAAAACTGGGCAGGCTCAGATTCCGATTCTTCATCCAGTAGCTCTTCATCAAGCGATAGTGAACAGGAGGAAGTTCACTGCCTAATGGATAATCAACCTTCAGATGACGAGGTATTTGATTTTTACAACACTGAATTCACACGGGAGGAACTAATCAACGCACTCAATGAAATGGTACACGAGTACAGAAAGCTTTCTCAAACATTCGAGGAAGTCAAAGCTGAAAACATGGATTTGAAAAATAGCTCAGTAGAACCAAGCACCGTTCAACTTGGTGAAACTGACAGTTTACAAATCGAGTTGAGTAAGCTGAGGAATGAGAATGAATCGTTGAGATTAAGATCCTGTGAGCTCGAATCAGAAAACGAAAGGTTAAATTTGGTAATGAGCTCCTGGACCCAGTCTTCTGTCTCTCTAAGTAAGTTGCATGAGACTCAAAAGCCACTTAATGACAAATCTGGCTTAGGTTTCAATGCTGGTGAAAGCAGCTCGACAGAGACCTGTACTCAGTCAAATATGGTATATGACAAATTCAAAAAGATGAATTTTGTCAAAGCCAGTGTGATACATGATACATGCGAGTTAGAAAGGTATGATGACCAGATCTCGGGGCAACTGAATCAGAAAGGGAAAGATGGTATTGGCTATGTCAGACCCGAGAACTCTAAGTCTAGTTGGCTAAAGAACAGACTTGACAAGGAAAAGGCAAAAGTTGGATCCAAGTCATTTGTTCAGAACCAATAAAGACGTGGTTCTCAGAAGGTCAAATCTGAATGGAGAAAGATTCAGCCCCAAAGATATCTGAATGATCAAAATACCAAACCAAAACTCAACAGATCTCACCATATTTCTACACACACCCTTATGAACTTTCATACGGGGAAAACTGTTAAGGTGATTCAAGTTTGGGTCCCAATAGGGGTAATCCGATCTGGACCCAAGTAAAATTTGGTACCAAAATTTGTTTTCATGTTTGCAGGACAACATGTACAAGGCTGGAGATGAGTCAATTATATGGTACCTTGATAGTGGCTGTGCACGACACATGATTGGGAACCCAAAGCTACTAACAGATGTGATTCCTCACAAAGGAGCGAAGATTGTTTTTGGTGATAACTCACATGGTAACACTGTGGGTAAGGGTAAGCTTACCCACGGTAACATTTCAGTATCTGATATTTTTAGTTGTTGAGAACTTGTGCTACAATTTAATTAGTATAAGTCAGCTGTGTGACAAGGGTTACACAGTTAGCTTCCAAAATCACACTTGCACAGTTCAGAGTCCAGAAGGTCTGACCGTATTGGTGGGTAAACGATCGGGGAATACCTACATAATCAATTGGTCAGAACCAATGGGATCTGAACAGGCCTTGGAGCTGACTCTTCCAAGAGTTGGCTATGGCATCAGCGTATGAACCATCTCAACTTTAAAACAACTTGCCAAATTGAGTCAGCATGAACTGG
>KQ995754.1:30353-53115 GCA_001598015.1 Dorcoceras hygrometricum | reverse complement strand
GAGGGAAGCTTGTGCGAGCGTTCTGCTGCTAGCGTGAGCTGTTTGGGTGAGAAATTCTTGTAGTTGAGCTCGGTTTTAGTAGTTATTGCCTTCGTGGAAGTGTAGAATTTGGAGTAACTTCTGGCAGTAGGTTTAACGTGTTGATGATTAAGAATTTAGCTAAGATATTAGCTGTGTTGTAACAGATTTCAGCTTCCAGGAAGTGTCCTGCTGCGTGATTTGAGCCAGGAGGAAATCTGTTAGGTAAATTGAGGAATTGAGGTACGAATTGAGCAACTCTTAGCAGTTTAGGCTTGAACATGGTTGTGATCGATGTTATGGATTTGCGGATGTGAATTCTGTGTTTATACGTGTTACAGTTTGTGGAATTGATTGGGTTCTATATTCTGTTTCATGAAATGAATTGTATGCATTGTGCATTGATTATTGAATGGCATTCATGCATACATCTTGAGCCTGAATTGACAGCTTGATTTGATTACCTGATTGGGTGCCACGTTGTGACTGGCCGACTGTTGAGTCGTGTCCGAAAAGTCCAACGCTATCGTCGGAGTGGTGACTACCGGATTCGAGTGTCTCCACCAAGCTGTGATGGGCTGACGGGCCCCGATGATCACGGACCGATGATTTCCACCGGCTGATTGGCTGTGTGTGGTATAGAGGCTTGATTTGAGTTGCCAGTTGATAGACTGGTCTAGCTATCCGAGAGTGGTGACTACCGGATTCGAGTGTCTCCACCAAGCTGTGATGGGCTGACGGGCCCCGATGATCACGGACCGATGATTTCCACCGGCTGATTGGCTGTGTGTGGTATAGAGGCTTGATTTGAGTTGCCAGTTGATAGACTGGTCTAGCTATCCGACTTCTTGATAGCCCTCATGCATTCATAGCATTGATTATAGCTTGTTGCATGTTTACTGCTTTGATAGCTCTTCGTACTGAGGCTTGACCTCGTATTTCTTTTCCTGCAATTATATTATGCGCTTATTATGTGTTAATTGTTGGTAATTAGCACGGGGCCTGACATAGCCCCTATGCTCCGAGTACTACCACAGATTGTCGAGAGGATTGGCCCTTTAGCGAAACGACGGCGTTCCAAGCAAAACAGCTCTCACACTAAATCGAACAGATCTCTCGAGCAGCAACGCTTGCGTCAGCCACACGACGACAACACACGCTGCTGACGTCATGAGATCTACCAACAGCTTTTCACCCAACAGACTCAAACCAGCAATGCTTACGTCATCCATGCTAAGCAACCACGAAATGCTGACGTCATCAAAGCTGCTTACAGATCTCACCAAAATCAAACAGATCTCTCGAGCAACGCTTGCGTCATCCCCACTACACAAATACGCGATGCTGACGTCATCAGATCTGCTACTAAATTTCACCAAAATTCGTAAATCTCAAACTTTCAAGAAATGCTCTACATACGATTCTCAACTCGAAAGTGAAACCCAAACATTCACAATTAAATCTGAACCACCAGAGATCGCTAAAACACGATTAATTCAACAATTAATCCTTAATACGAATTCAGGTCTCACAGACCCCATGTCCCTCCGGGGCTTGGTTTGTTTCTTTGTTGTGTTGTTTTCAGGAAACCCAGGTTCTACAGCTGGTCGTGGGTTTAACCCAGCTGGTGGTGCCCCAGGAGGTGGCTAGTGTGTCCCAGTAGCATATAGCATATATATATATATGTATCAGCTGGCCAGGGGGATGCCCTGTGCCTTGTTGTTGTACCCGTAGGGGAGTCTGATACATGGTTGTATTTATGTATGCTTTATTGTTGGTTGTTTTATGAATTGGGAAACTTATTTTAAGTATTGTTGTATTTTAAATTATATGTTTAAACCGTCGGGCCTAAAAGCGAAAATTTTACCCACTTTTTGTTAGCTTCCGCATGTGTTTATCTGTTGAGATCACGAGGCCTGACATCTTTGATGTGTTGTAAGTGGTCTGGTTATTGAATAAAAAATCTTCCACAAATTTCCGAAGTATCCTAACAATCCCAAAAAGTTTCTAACTTCTGTCACTGTCTTGGGTCTAGGCAAGTCCATGATAACCTCCACTATCTTTGGATATACCAATACTCCTTATTCTGATATTATTGGTCTAAGAGAATGTTAGAATTCGCACTTCTTGAATTTCGCATACAGATCTTTTTCCGAAAGCATCTGCAGCATGAGTAGAATGTGTTACTTGTGGTCTTCTTCTTTGGTGCATATACGAGTATATCATCAATAAATATCACCAAAATTTGTCAAGGAACAACTTAAAGTTACGATTCATGAGACCATGAAAGGTGTTGGAGTGTTTTTCAGTCCAAATGAAATCATTATGAATTCATAATTCCCATTTCGAGTCCTCAATGCTGTTTTCGGTATATCTTCAGACTTTACATTCAGTTGATGATAACCTGATCTCAAATATAGCTTGAAGAAGGTCATAACTCCATTGAGCTGATCAAAGAGGTCGTCTCTTGGGTGAGGATATTTAATCTTCATTGTGATCTTGTTTAACTCTCGATAATAGATGCACAATCATATACTTATATCTTTGTTCTTGATAGCACTTGAGCTCCTTCCGTAGATGTACTTGATCTGATTTGTTCCCTATCTAGTAGCTCTTGTAGCTGTTATTTTAGTTTCTAAAGTTCCAGGGTGCCATACGATATGACGCCTTTGACATTGGGTGGCACAAGGTACCAAATTGATCTCTAACTAAACTTCTCGATTAGAAACTACTCCAGGTAATTCTTTGGAAAATACGTCTATGAACTCGTTCACCTCTATAAGGTCCTCTAGTTTGAGTTTGATCTTGTCTCTCACTTTACTAATAACCACTATGAAAGCATTTTCACCAGATTTCATGGATTTCCATATTGGGAAGTAGAAAAAGGGACTTTCGTCCCTTGGTCTTGCCATGATATATAAAACCTTCTTGACTACAGTCTGAAGTTTAACATTCTTACCATGATAATCTGTCAAGCATGTTTCTTAGACAGTCAATCAATCCCTAGGATGGCATCAAACTCGATCATGTTGAGTTGAATAAGATTTGCATAAACACATGGTTATCGATTATATTTCACAGTTCCTATGCAACATATGTGTTTCAATAGTATCGTGGAATGAGTTGCTCCTCTATAAGGTTCATATACTGACTTAGGGTTAAGTCTTAACTTTTTAATGAATTTTCTACAAAATGAGTGATTAGAACCACAATCAAACAACACATAGGCAGACATCTTGTTAATAAGGAGGGTACCCGCTACAATGTTGTTGACATCATCTATCTCATCCTAAATCATCACAAAGATACAGGCATTGGGCTTGTCATCCTTAGGTTTTGGTTTATTTGGAATGGCCTCATTGCTTGTCCGGGAATTTGGATTCTTTATTTTGGGACAATCCATAGTTCGATGACCCAATTTCTCACACTTGAAATATGCACCACTATGTTTGAAATATTCCTCATTGTGTCTGTAGCCGTAAGAGGAACAAGGTGTTAGCCCGTGGTTGGTTGTTGGGGATGCTGCTTTCAAATAAATCCATTGATTATGTATGGTTGCTTGGACTTAGGCCCACCTTGGGAGGTCTGACATTGAGAGATGCTTGTTCTTGTTTTCCTCTTCATCTTTATTCCAATCTCAGCTCAAATCACAGCTCCCACTAAATCGTGAAGCTCAATGCTTGATAGAATTCTTGAGGGTTGGATATGGCTACTCAACCCCTTCTTGAAATGGTGCATGTTCAAAGTAATATACTTATAATAGTAGGGACATATAATCCAGCAAATTGAACTCGGATGTGTACTCCATGACCGACATTTATAGGTTCTGAGCGGATCTTTCTAACTCACTAAACCATTGAAGTATTATCGCATTCATAATGATTCTCAAAACGTTTTCCATGTGATTTTTTCGGTTTCGGTCATGGTTGGCGAGAATATTTCCCCTCATTTTCCAATCTTCTCATCAAGAAGTGGTGTCGCCACATCCACTTTGAGGTCGTCAGGGATCTCCAGTGTCTGAAGTTGGGTCACTCTGTTTTTCAGTCACCTTGGTCAACTTCAGGATCATGACTCTCATCAAATGTTGGAGATTGGTACTTTTGTAGGGATTCGTAATTGATATTTGATCCCATGAGATGTAGGGGATGGAGGAGGCGGTGGTTGTTCGGTTTTTGGGTTAACTAAACTTTGAAGGGAGGTTGCAATGATCGTTGTTGTCGCCATCAAATCTTCCCTGACCAATTCTTGGTGTCAAGAATCTTCCCTACTAGGACCAATTCTTGGTGTCAAGGATTCCTCCCACCCAGCCATGGATCCCCTTAGTTGCAGGATTTCTGGCCAGATTTTCTGGCGTGATTGCTGATCCTCCATTACTATATACGTTCCCTCTGTGTGTGTGTGTGTGTAACGACGACGCAAGATACACTTTCCCCTATTCTCTCGTGTAACCCTAACCCTACCTCTTGTTCCGCCGCCTCTCTTCCAAGTCCTCTTCTTGCCTGTGCTACAGTCTCAGTAGCTTCTGTGAGGTGTGTTCCAGTAGGTTTGAGTCTGAGCCACGGCCTCAGTACGGTGAAGGGTTGGATCTCTAGGAATTAGGGGCTTCGGTCGTGGTAGCTACTGGTCTTTGTGGCCTGTTAAGCTGCCGGCTGTTAGCAGTGTGTACCAGTGGCTTGTTGGGTCGTCTCTGTGAGTTGTCATGCCTTGGGTGGCGTCTGGGTTGTTAAGGCCTGCGGGCTGCCTCTGTGTGTAGCCGCTGTGTCGGGTGTGGCTGGGCTGGGCTTTGGAGGTTACTGGATATCTCTGTGATAAGCCGCTGCCTTGTTTAGTTGACGGGTTGTGTTATGTGTGATTCACCCTCACTGTTCCGGTGTCCTATTTCGAGCTAACTGTGAAGCTTGTGTCATTGTGTTGGGTCTTTCTAGTGGTGCCTGAGCCTGGCCAAAATCTTGTTAGATTTTTGGTCCCATACTCCCTCTGTGGAACAGTTTGTGCTAACCTATATACTGCCTGTGTATTTTGTTTGCTCTGTTGTGCTTGTGCAGGTTCTTGGCTCCGGTTTTTGACTCTGTGCAGGTTCTGGTTCAGAAGTGGATTCCCAACAGTGGTATCAGAGCCACTGGTTCGTGCCTGGAGTCGGGGCTGCCGACGGTGTGGAGTCCTGTTCGTAAAGGTGGCTGAATACCTGTGCTAGGGAGCCAAATCCCCAGAGCATTGGCCTCTGGGTTGTAAGCATCTTCTTCCCTTGTGTGCTTGATTGTGTACTATCATTTTGAGCAGTACCTTAACTAGGTACAGTGTGTACTGGTACCTCTGGACTGATAACCTGAGCCTACCTCACGGTTATCCCCCACTGGACTAGGTAGGGTGTTCCATCAAAGGCAGCTTGACCGTACACCTTGAGTGTATTGAGGAATCCTGCTTGCCTGGAAACAACCTGCCTTGTTCCTGTTTTTCTGCCCTGCTGTCTTTAATTGTTGTGTTATTTGCCTGCTGTGTATTTGATAATCTGATACCTGTTAATCCTATTTGGTGTGCTATCTGGTATACCCACTGGTGTGCTATAGCTGCATGTTGCTTCCGTTTGTGTATTCTGTTTTGGTGTCTTGTCTGCCTCTGTGACTTTTTTGTGTCTATGGCTACTGTGACTGCTTATAGCTTAGCACCATTTAATGGTAAATCTGATTTTTCGATATGGCAGAAAATGAAGGGAATTTTAATACAACAAAAGATTTTTAAAGCTATTGACCCTGATTCATATCCTGATGATGCTACTGCTTTAAAGAAAAAAGAAGATGACGAATATGCTTATTCCTCTATTATTTTAAACCTGTCTGATGCTGTTCTTAGAAAGTGTGGTAAACTTGATCCTGCCAAACTCTTATGGGAAAACTGCAGGAACTCTATACTGAAACTTCACTGCCTTCAAAAATGTTTCTGCTTGAACTTTGCCTTCGACTTTACAGCACCTTGGTCACAAAATTGACAAATTTTATGACTTGAAATTGTCTGCACATCCACTCAAGAATGCAACCATCTCGCTCAAAAATTTGAGATGTGATGTAGGTGTGATTTGCTCTCGTACTCAGCTCCTATTTACGTGAAAGAAGGGAGGAATATGTGGGAATTTCAGCATTCTTAGTGGCATTATTCAGCAATTAATGAGCTGATTTATGGTGTTTAAAATGGTTGTTACTCCTTCAAAAAATTTTCGAATTTAAGTTTGAAATTGGTATGAAATGAGCCTTGATACATTCTACTGAATTCTTTTGAGGATTTCGAATCTATTTCATGCTCTAATGTCGAAATTCTGGTCCAATCTTTGAAGGATTTGGTACATTCTGAATATATCATGGTCGTAATATGTCAAACTGGTGGCTACAATTTACAAGGCTCACTTAATTTCGAATTTAAAAATGTTGAATGTTAGGATCAAACGCTAACCACTAAGCCAAAAGTAATAACTATTAGCCAATGTGCAACTTATGTCCTTATAATGTGTCAGCGCAGATGCATTTATTAATACGTTAGGGTCGAGTTGTTAGGCCCATGAGTCCAAGGAGGATGCATGTTTAAGTGCTGGTGCTGTCTCTTATCTTAGAGATCAGTCTTACCCCTTAACCTACCGTCGATCGTATCCCTAGCACAGATAGTATTACCCGTTAAGATCTGACATAACTTATACAGCCCACCTGACTAATCAGATCAAGCGGCATAACGTCAGCAGCTTGACGTACAAGAGCTTCTCATGAGGTTACACATTTCATTACTTCTCTCACATATGCACGCTTAACTCAACATTGAATTTACAGAAAAATATGATCTCATAATTTTGAAATATAGTTGTTGGAAGATTGCATGCGTTTCGAAATTTGGTTGTTGATGTATAGATTTCAAATTTAGGTAAAAAAAGGTGATGGTTACAGATGAATAATAAGGTTTGGTCCTGAAATAATTGCTGCAATATTTTGCTGAAACATCATCTGTAATGTGCATACGTTAATGCATGCATACACGTACGTAAATTAGCACTAGTGATTGACCAAGAGGAGTTTCGGCTTATGAAAAGATCCTGCTAATGATGAACTTAATTGTTTAAGGAAATTGAAGAAACTGAAAGAAGTAAGAGTTTTTCTTTTCTATTAGTTTAAGTAATATTCATCCTTATTCTAATATGACATTGTGTGTACTATCAATTTGTAATGTTTTCCATAGCTACAGCTGTGACTCAAGACCATCCTCAATCTCCTCCTCCCGCGTCCACTTTAGTCTAACTTTCGGAGTATATTGATGTTTGTTCCTTTTAACTCTTAAAACTTGTAACTAAATTTAGTTTCAACTTCATATGAGGCAGCTCGTTTGCAATATAGCACTCACTATACAAATGGGTGTAAAGAACTTGCAAGTGTGTTGATCAAATGCTGGAGGTCCTACATTTTGATATCTCCCACATGAAGTTGAAAAGTTCTCATGTTTTCAATGTGTTCAATTTAAATTCTTGTGTGTTGCATTTCACTTATGCCACCTGTTTTGAATATTAATGTTGTCATTTCAATGTGTAGCATATTTTTGTTGAAGACGATTATTTTGACGAAAAGCATGCGATTTTGTGGGGAGATTGCTTTGATGAGGCATGCGATTTTGGAATGTGACACTGCAACGATGAAATGGCCATTCCCATACTATATTGGCACTTTTTTTTATAAGTTTTGAGCAAGCCAATGGGATTTGGTCATCTTGTTGATACGAAGGATCTACATGTGCAGATCAAGTTCAAATAGGCAAGTTATGATGGGCCAAATGCTGGATAATCTATTATTCTATTGTGTAAATTTTCTTTTTGTGGCTACGGGCAAGTTTTAATGGGCCGAACGAATCTGACCACTGCTAGTTAGATGCTAATGACAAATTCCAGGAGATACAAGTTTTTCAAAATGCTTTTTGAACGGACATAACAATACCATACCGAACGGTTTGTAAGAATCTGCTTTGTTATTATTGAATTTGAGAGTATAACTCATTTCCATAATGACAATATCCCCGTTCATTGGTATGTATGGGTGGCAACACCGATCCGAAGTTAATGGCTAAAATCAACTTGAGACCTTGGGTTAAATTTGTCGAAATTGGAAATTTAAAAAAAGGAAGCATTATGAAGAAGTAATTATTACAACACACAGAGAAAAAAGAAAGGGAAATTTTCTGTAAATTTATTAATGTAGGGTCATAGACTAAAGAATATTGAATCCTACACAAAGAAGCAGCAAACTTGATAATTTGTCATTAACAAGACCAGAATGTGAGAAAACACATTTACGCCCCCACAAAAATCAATCAACTGTTATGAACAAATTTACAGATTAAAACGCAATTAATCTACAGTCTACATAATGAATGCAGGGAATGAGATAGGTTCCCTCACCACATTTAATAAAACGCTCGGCTCGAGAACCCAAAGAAATATCACATGGTGCAGGGCATCCAAATTGGACGGCTGCACAAAGAATAGGACTTCTGTGTAAAGTCGGTTAATTTTGGTTACTGCTCACCGAACTATATTTCTAACTTCGTTAAATCCTCGTTAAGATGATGTTAGCAGAGTCAGGTTGAAGAAGCTTCGCTTCAGCGACAAACTAATCTGATCTTCAGAGTTCCTTCTACCAATAATTCAGTTCATGCTATCTACCCTAAGATCGATGGCCCTCTGACTTTGAGACGTTTTGGCCCAACTTCAATCGAAGGATGTCTACTCGAGTATTTCCCCAACTCATACTCATGCCTTATATCTTTTTGCAGTTTGCCCCTAACTTCATCTTTTACCGTTTTCTTGAACTTAATGGAGATGGGTAGGGCGTTTCCTCTAGCCATTTTGTCGCTAGAGGAAATAACACGAGTTTCTTTAAACTCTGTCGAACTGAAGCTAGAGCTACAACCTACATTAGCAACAGAGCGCTCGGACAATGTAGCCTGCATAGAGAGTCCTGCTTGATGCTTCTTTAATCTCTTCAGACCCTGAGAGAATAAAAGAACCAAATGATATAACAAATAGCAAGATAAGTAAGCTGTCATAAGATTATATCAACTCGTCAATGTCATATTCTAATCGCTTAAAATAGCAGCACAGATTATTTTGCAAAAGCATTTTCTCTTTTTATCACATTACTTATTTTTGTTTCTGGTCTGTGGCAGGTAGGGTTGAAGGGCGTACTCCTTCAATGACATGCATTAAATAAAACAACTAGTAGAAAAAAACCATGTTCCCAATATCTGCGTGGTTACTGTGTGTCGCATTGCAATTGTTCCAACAGATTTTTCATGCAACACCACAAAACCTTTTATAGGGTGGTACCTGTTGTTCCCCATTAAGAGACATGGAATCATGCAAGATCTTCTTTTCCAATTTTGGAGGAGACCGCCTCTTGACCCTGAATATTTCTGAATCAGACTCGTCAATTTCGTCATTAGTGTTATTTCTAGCATTAGCTGCCTGAACAATCTTTTGGGAGCTAAAAACTTCACTACAAGAGGATTCTGGAACTTCAGAGACAGAGGAAATGAATTGCCTATGAGATGCCACAGGTAAGAGTTTCCCCGAGTTGGAGTTCTTACGCACCTGTAGAAGCAGACATGGAATGTCAGACACGATCTCGGAGAACAGTTAACTTGCATAAATATGAACGAGAAAAGGAGAACGAAGTGAGAGCAAAAGTATAAAGGAAATGAGTTTTACACGGTCAAGATTTGGAAAACGTTCATTCGGCTTCAATGATGATGGCAGACCAATACTTGAATTATCTGGAGTCTGAGTTCTAAATTTCTCAGTTTCATAACACAAACCGGATAGATTGTGAGAATTACTTAGTTGGAGCTTAATTTGATTGTCGGTGCAACAAATTTCGATTTCTGACGTGGAAGTAATCTTGCCATATGGAATATAACCATCATATACAGCACCGGAGAATAGTTTAGATGAAGAGACAAAGTCATCGTCATTTCTACAATGCCGTTCAACCTCATTAAATACATCTTTATCCTGCTCGAATTGCCTCGCTGCTGCTTCCAATTTCAAGATATCCTCCCTAACAGAAATGGTTGAAGAACCTCCACAAGGCACATCCAGTGATCTGATATCTAAAAGGGAGATAAAAGGATCTGATCAATCATCATGATAACTTTAAAAGGTAGAAAATATCAAATATTCGAGTCCAATATGATATTGACTCCAGTATACCATGGCGAAGGCACACAGGATGCATGTAGCACTTGCAATTTAGATATGCTGCATAACAATCTCGCTTGCAAATGGTACAAAGAATTGTTCCGTAGCAAATAGAATAAGCACCAGGGCATTTAGTTGATTTTGCTAGGCACCATCGAGCATAGTGCTGGAAACGGATTAATGTTGCAAAAGAAACTTTGATGCTTCTATGAGATAACAACTCTTCATTTGAATAATCAGGGTCTTTAAGGTGGAGACTGGAATAAAGTAACATGGCTTCTTTGCACAGAAGCTCCTCTTGGGGAATGATTGGAATCCTATTAAGCAGAGCATAACGATGACTTGCAATTGATCCCAGGGGAAACCAATCACCAACTGCAAAATTAACAGCTTCACCACAACAGAAACCTGCTCACATACACGAGATATTTTCAGCGATAAAATTATCAAATTAATCATACGAAATTTATGGAAGATCTAACTCCACCTAAATATGCAACATACCATGACTAAATCCCGCATGATAAGCCCTGGGGAAAGTTATTATATAATCCCCGGGCTTTTGTACAGCTTTATAAACAGGAACATTGTGTTCTAACAAGATATTTGGCGGAAACAATGTTGTCTTCCCCAAGAGGACATCGAAAGCTCCATCCGCCCCATCAGCTGATAAGATGTCACAATTGTATACGCGCTCCCTTACCACCTTTTCAAAATCAAGAGCAGAATGACCAGGAATTCCATACCATGTTTTTGCTGCCCCGCAATGATGATAATTGATGCTGTACTTGCATAAACATATCAAATATAGAGTTCACATACTGAAAAAACAATTAAATCTGAAGTCAAAATAGCACACATACCTATACAGGTAATGATCCTCAACATGCCAAGCAAACATGCTAAACAGCATTCCTATATAAAGCATAGGCTCCGTCACTCCCTACAGTAGAGGAAACATGTGTCGGAAATTGATTATGATGGGACAAAAATTACTGAGATAGGAATCAGAGCATACTGGGATTGCAGTTTCCAGAAGGCGCAAAACAGACTTAGGTAGCCGGGAGAGTTTCTGAAACCAATCGAGCATAAACGATTCTGTCAATACATTTACAGACAAAAACTACAGATGGGTGAGGAGAGATCCCCACCAATACATTAAAATTAAGACGCTTAACAGACTGATTATATTAACATGAATGACTGAGGAGGATAATTAGAGGGAATCAAATGATTCAACTACTATCAAACCCAAACGTGAATCATAAAAGCAGTCAGGAATCTTTGGGCCGATTTCTAATTCAAAAACCAACAAGTCTAAATCAATTCAAAAACTAGAGCATAATAGTGACCAGTTTGTTACAAAATCCACACCTTCAGATTCCATTTCGATTTTCCAAGTGGATCACTGGGAGAAGATGAAAATGCACTACCATCAACATCACATGCATATTCAACACTTTCAATCTTTCCACAAGCTATTTCATGCCAAAACTCTTTTTCCATGTAACAGGAAGGAAGACAGCCAGCACTATAATATCTACGAGCAAAAAACTTGTTCGCCATTTTCTCGAAATCACGAAATGTATAGTGCCTGAAAAAGATTATTCATGCTCAAAGCGTTAAACCTATCTAGATTAGATAATATTTCAAACAAGAGAGACAAGGGTTACCTGCCACTCATGTAAAAGGTAACCCTGTCATCAGTATCCCATTCAGCTAAACGAAGTGGTTGCACTCTTGTTGTAAATTTGAAACCACCATTCTCTTTCATCAGAACCATACCAGCAGGAACAGAAGCACTCACGGGGGATACAATCTTGCATATACCTGAAGATGGAGAGTAGTGTGTGAAAAACCCAAGTCTCTATGATACCCGGGATATTAAATAACAGGAGGGGATGTCAAAAGAAGAAAGGAATGCAGAGATACATAACGGCATTCAAAGAATAATTCTTCATGATAACGCTATTTGAAAAATGGTAACATAAAAACATTGATAACAGTTTCACTTGCTTCAAAGACATCAATGTCAGATAAATTAAACATGTGACTGATAAATTAAACATGTGACTGGATTTTGTACATGACGGACAAACTTCAAATTGAACAAAAATATCTAGTACAGAGCTGAGTATGCCATCATGAGATTCATTCCACCCATGTAAAACTGTAAAGGTTATTACCGTATTTTGAGGCCTCTGGAGCTATCTTTTGCAAATAAACTAAAGGATCCTCAAATTCCTCTTTAGTTGGACAGTATACTGGACACTCAAGAATTCTATCAGTCCATTCAAGGTCAGATGTGTCAAACTTTGCCACCTTGCGCTTTAAAAGTACATCTTTCTCATTTGAAGTGTAACCACATTCAACAGCACCATTATGTATTCGCACACCACAAGGAGCAGAAGCTTTTAAAGCATCTCCCCCGCTCCTACTCATCATGCGCTGCCCGCAAGTTGAGTCATTCAGTGTCTCTCTTTTCATACGCTGTAGTCTTTTTCGCTTCAGGAATTCCAATTCAGCTTCTCTCAACGTACAGCCTCTAACTTCCACCTGGCCAAAACAAAACTGTCAAATGCATAAAATTACAAACACTAGTGTCTATCTTCATTTGCTAAGTACGGGCAATGAAATTCTATATATTGCAAAAAAAAAAAAATTCCTAATAGAAGTACACTAGCAATTTGATACGCCACTATGAGAAATCCACTATTCCAAAATTATAGTTCAGTATCTTTCCAACCCATTCCGCTTTATCTCAGTTAGAATTTATGATACACAATTTTCATCCCATTGCTTAGTGATTTGTTAACAAAAAGTAAATGAAAACTGTAGATGCTAAAAGTTAACAGCTCATTTTTTGCAAAAACAATGCCAGTCTGCCAAGCTATTTAATTGGCAAAGAGAATGGGAAAGTTGAGATATACCCACATTACAATAGCTTTCATTTAAAATTCGTAACTATGCAAAAAAACATGAATACTAACGAAATACTAAAACCAATCCAAAAAAAAATGACTAAAGTTGTGTATGAAACTTGAAAGCACCCCACATGAACATAGCGCGCATATATTGTTGAATAAAAAGGAGAATGCCAAATCTGGGGGCAAATCCCAAAGGCACAGTTTTCGTTACTGACATATAACAAGTGCTCATAAACCACAAAGTGGAGGAAAAGAAAAATCATACGTGTTCCAATACCCAAAAAACAAAAGAAAGCGGAAAACCCCGAAACCTTTCATCTATTGACCAAAGCTAAACAGAGCAGATCTACAAATTGGCGGACTAAGTAGCAAGATTTAAAATATCAAAACCAAGTCGAAAGATTTCTACTATATGTAAGAACAGATAAGGTGAAAAAGAGGTAAGGAAAAGCACGAGTTTAAAAATCATCAACAAAATAACTCGAGATTATTCATCAAAAACAAAGGCCACAAAAAAGAAAATCATGAAACAACCCCACCTTCGCCAAAAATACAGAAATTAAAGAAGAAAGCCACGGCTCATAATAGTATTTTACACCTCTGAATTTTAATACAGCAGTTTGTTCTTCAACGGAAGAGGAAAAGTCCGCGCAAATTATCAAAAACCAAACAATATTGATATACCAAATGAAAACACTAACAAAAACCGTTCACCAAATGCAACAATCCGAACCAAAATCAAACAAATGAAAAAGATCTACATTCTAAAAAACCAACCGGAATAATGCATTGACGACGTAAAACGAATCTGTGTCTTCCTTCACAAAGGACCCGGTCAACCAGCATTATTTACAGATAAATAAGGTACAGATATACAGGCAATACAAGCAACTCACCATCTCATTCCGAAACAAGCCGCCGTCCACCTCCGTCTTTTCCTAAATGCCACGCAATAAAGTCCCTACACAATCCCTAGCCAACAATTCAAGCGAGCAGAAACCAAAAATGTCCATTACAGTTTCCACATTCTCAAGGAAACTCCATAGACCGGATCAAATCTCAGAAAAACCAGAACGATTCCCCTCGCCGCACCTCAGATTCAATAAACAGAAAGAACTTTTCCTTCAAACATCCCTCCTTACTGTTTGTCTGTGAATTAGCGAATTTCCGGCGGGAAGAGCAGGTTCTCCGGCAGGCACAGAAACCGTGTAGAGAGAGAAAAGGAGGGGTGTTTAAGAGAGAGAGGAACAGTAGATGGAGGAATCCTAACAAAGCGACGGGATTCGTAAAACGGAATTAATTAAATATATTAATATTTATGATTAATTTCATTGATTAAATAATAAAAACACAAAGGCAAAAGGAAAGAAGTGTGAACTACGAAGGAAAGTGGTGGTTGTTAGTTTGGTTCAACAACAGCGTTACTTTCATATGTTTGTAAATTCTTCCGTATATTTGATTCACACTTCCTTTGTATAATACGGGAAAAATATTCTACAATCATGTATTAATGTATTAATTTTGTTAGATGAATCTCCAATTGGGTATTATTTTTATGTAAAAAATATTAATTTTTTTTAAGATATAAATCAAATATATATACCTGTCTCACAAATATAAATCAGGATATTGCCAAAAAAAAAATTAATATGTATAATATACAATTATTTGGTAAGAAAAATCTTTCTTTACTACTTGTAATCACCGATGGATTTAATTTAGCTTTGCATTTATGGAATAAGTTATTTTTATATATAATACTTGTATCATAAATAATTTTTAATATAAATAACTCGAGATGATATTATAAGATTTGTATGTAAATCACCATAGTTATTTGTGTATAATAATTTTTATATTATTTAGATATTTTGTTAAGATTTTTAGATTATGCGTGGATGATTATTTAACAGTCTTCCATGGATAATTATTATATATGGGCACGCCAAAAATATTGAAATTTTTTATGTTAAATAATATTTTAAAAAATTTAGAGATTTAGTAAAACTAAAAACTCTACAAATGGTTTTTATGATAATTTTTTTATGCTGATTGGAGAAAATGACAATTTTTAATTTATCGAAAAACATATATGACACCGAAAGGGCTTCAAAAAGTTCATCTATTATGTTTCATGGTACATTCCTACGGCACAAGGATAAATTTAACAAATATATGTCAACCTTTTTTTCCTTATTAGTTCTTGTTCTCATACATTCATATCTTTTATTTTTTAGAAGATCTTCCGATTGTCGGGTGTAACCATCATTTATTTGGTAGGGACCCATTGTTGGATCGGAAAATGAAGTTTAGAGAGGATAAATAAATTCTTTAAAATTTCTTTGCAAAATGACATGGTTAATATTAGTCGAATTACCAACTGAGCTTACGTCTCAGTCAATGCTAATATCTCGTGCTACAATAAATTGTGCGGAAAGCAACTCGATCTATCAATGAACTTAAAAAATGATAAAATAGATAAGAATAAGATGTTTGTTTTTGGAAGTTTGAAATATAACTTCACGCCTCCCCTTCTTCCATGCTGCAAGAATTTTCACTAGAAGACTTTGATCTTAATCAAATCACCTCAACTCGGCACTCTCTGATATGAATCATATCACTCTCAAACTTAACAAAACATGCTCTGTCAGTTTACAAATAGTGCTCTAGCTATTGATTTTCTATATAAGATTAAGTCTGAGCTAATTCAGCTGAGCTAAATAACAACACACTAGGTGTACTGAAACAGAGTTAATTCGTAACCTCAAATCTTCAGTTCTTCCTGTATTTATAGCTTGAGATCCAACGTAATAAGTTTGAATTGTACGCTCAGCAGCTGAATCCTTGTACCCCTTGTGCCTGAGCATTTAATGCAGTCTATGTACTCTGTCCTTATGCATTAAATTCTCCTATTTTTAGGCTGATTAAAGGTAACCCTCGTACTCATGATCTCTATCAACATTCATATTGTTGCCTTAATATTTTGAACGACTATAAAAGCTCTTGAAAGTTAAGTATCCCAACCACTCTTATTCTGGGCTGATCTATTCTCTTTGTCATGTTGTTCTATTCCATAACATGTGCTGAACTGTCCAAACTGTTCCACTTAGATCTATTATATCCTTGAACTTATCTGCTCATTAACAATTACACTTGAACTAATTGTGCTCGTTCCTCGAGCTATTCTTTTCCAATTCTACTAAGATGGTCTTTGTCCAACTGATCTGTTTACTGTTGTGCTAAACTAATTAAATTGAGCTGATTATTTTGTTATCACCAAAACATAGCATAAAATATGTAAGTCTCACATGAAATGAATAGTGTAGATCCATCAGATAAAACACACAGATGGAATGTTTCCACACTACACTTTTTATTCTATTTTTGAAGTGTATTTAGGCAAATGTTCTTTTTATCAAGGTTAAATGTGTTGTGTCTTGTCTAGCTCTTGCTAAGCATGCCACAACGTCCATCTGCTAAGATATATGTTCCTTGAAAGTTTGCATATCAACTTTGGAAGATAACTGATCCACATGCAGACTGCAAACTACATTCCCCAATGATTGTACATCTTGGCGTAGGGATTGATCTTCTAATATAGTAGATTTGATAATTGTCTCAGCCAGGGTGAATACATAACATGTTTCAATGGTGCTCAAATTCTGTCTATGTTCCATATGCAAGTGAGATGGGATCATAAAATTTTTCTCAGCATCAGCAACCTCGGAAAAAATCAAAAGAAATTATAACTTGCCATACAAAATCATCGTCTTGCTCTTATGTCCTTGAAGAGGTAGTGCATTGAATCTCTGGAGAATGAGTCTGATGCTCAGTTGTCCACTGTTGTTCTTTTCTTGATCTTTCTTGCTGCTCTTTTGGACTGTCAGACATGCTCAAAACTGTATTCTAGAGCCTTATGCTCCCCTTTATTATATGGAAGTCCTTCTTCCTCTGTATGTATGGAGCGTGGTGATCCTCAAAACTGAATAGATTAAGAAGCTCATCTTTATTTTCAAGGGATGCATTCAAAAGTTGTAATCCCTGGGTGATTTCCCCAATAATTTCCCCACTGATGGAAGACTTGGGCATCAGCACAGGTAGTCTATGCTGCACCCTAACCTGCCTAAACTACAGTCGAACTTCAGTGAGCTCAAATTCTAACAAGCGAATGATCATAAGATCACGATTGGAGGTTGGGATATCTTTTTCAAAGTTTTTACACCATTCACCACAAAGTACCACAATCGGTCTTCTTTGAGCTTAGCTGCAACCGTTGACCTGCCTCAGACACCCTTTCAGTCTAACCCATGACAAAATATGATCTTTAGCACCTGTCATATCCTTAATTGGTTTCATCTTCTTAATCATGTTCAGCCGTACCTCGGTCCTGAAGCTCTTCCAAGCATCAAAGTTCTCAAGTCATGGTTGAACAAATTGGGATACTTGTTCCTTTACAAGACAGAAGGCTTCTTGGACCGGGTTAGGATTGTTGTTCTCCAGGATGCCCTTCCCCTTGTAATTCGGATGAATGTGAGGATGGTTGTGAGTAGCCTAGGTGATCTACTTAATGACGATAATCTTAATAGGATGATGGATCTGTTTTGACAGATCCTGATTAAGTTTTGAATTACACAAAACCTGTTATTGTGTTTCTAACAATTCCACTTAAGTGTACAGATTCTAGGAACGAAGAAGATGATGAACAGTCGAAGAATCTGTCCAGCCGATGGTTCACAATATAAAGTTCAGCAGCTGGTTTGGTTATTCATGTAATCGGCAGCTGGATTAGCAATGGAGACGTCCAAAGTTGAATCAGTTGTTCGTAATCAGGTGAAGGCCAAGTTGAACCAGCTGGAGCATAGTGAATCAGCTGGAACGATATGAACCAGCTGCAAGCGTTAGAAGAGGAAGATGGAACAGCTGGAACATCAAAAGGGAACCAGCTGGAACATCTAAGTGGACCATCGATGATGATTTCATTGGTGACGACATCATGTTCAGCAGATGAAGCAAATCAGCTGGTGCGAGAAGACCAGCTGGAACAGAAGCTGAGAAGAGTCGCAAGTTGGAGCTGGAACGACAAAGTTCAGCTAGAGCGCTAAGCGTAGATGATGACATCAGCAGTGTCATCAGAATCAGCAGGAAGCTATCAGCAGTTGTGAAGAGAAGCGCAAGAGAGAAGCGACGTCGTACAGGAAGATCTATCAGCAGAGAGCTACAGTGCAACCAGCAGATGGTACTTGGAGTTAGCGATAGCAAAACGATATCGTTTACATAAGTTGATACGACAGCGTTTTTACCCTCGCGCTAAAGATTCAGCAGATTCTCTTTGCGATGAGGTAAAACCAACAGGTACATCTCTCAAGAGAAACCAGCAAGTAGAAAACAGTACTTCCAGGTGTGAGCTACGAATGAACCAGCTGATAGCAAAACGATATCGTTTACATAAGTTGATACGACAGCGTTTTTCCCTCGCGCTAAAGATTCAGCAGATTCTCTTTGCGATGAGGAAAACCAACAGGTACATCTCTCAAGAGAAACCAGCAAGTAGAAACAGTACTTCCAGGTGTGAGCTACAATGAACCAGCTGTTGCTACGCATCCAGTCGTTGGGAAATCCAGTCGCAAGCATTTCACGACCAACGACTGGACAATCAGCTGCAAGTACATCCAGACGCAATCAACAGTACATTCAGACGAGAGCTTCAATGAACCAGCTGTTGATATGCATCCAGTCGCAAGCTGAAGTACCAGTCGCTAAGATCCAGACGCAGAAAAGAAACAGCTTTTGCGCGAAGTGTTGTGACAAAGAAAAGACAACAGCTGAGCGAACAGCTGTTGAACAATTTGTTGGAGTATGTTCAGCCATTCAACTCAATCAACGCTCAAGATGGAAGAATCAATGGCTGAGATTGAGTCGTGCAAATTGCCTGAAATTAAGGGAACAAGATTTGTACTATTTTGGAAAATAGTACAATTTACAGAGGAGCGTTGCACGGGAATGGAAAGACGACGAATTAGCCTTGACAAGCGCAGAACAGATTTGGAATTTATCTAACGGCTATATTCGAACAGAGGCTATTTAAGGGAGAAGATTTGAAGGAAGAAGGTTGACGAGAGTGAAAAGAAGATGATTGTTGTTGCACAGAAAAGAGAAAATTAAAAGGAGACAACAACGAAAGGGAAGAACACAGGAAGATGAAGCAGTCGACAATCATTTTTGAGAGGAGCTTATTGTAGTGTCGGCTGCTGAATCTTCATCAGCTCGTTTAGGAGCATTTCCCTAGTGTGTGAGATGTATCTTTTGAGAGTTGTGCGTACACTGTAATTCTCACACACAGAGATTCATTCACATCATTGGTGAATGAATCTCAAAATCTTTCCAACACAGATCCCGTCCAAGCACGATGACGTTAAACTTGTGTATGTAGTTAGTCACACAGTTGCGGCTGGTGTGCATTTTTGAAGTCTAGGAGTTCTCGCAGCTGCTGGTTGCGGGATTGGGTCTGTACGTGTTGTATAGATCAAAGTCTTCTAGTGGATCCTTCCGAGGTGGAAGAAGGGGAGATGTAGGACATTGAGGTCCGAACTTCCAGAAACAAATCATTTCGTATCGTACTCTATTATTCATTCAGCACCTGCACATTATTTTAGCACGCATAACACACGTTTACAATTCAGCACTTGCTTATGCTTCAGCACTCACGCATACACAGTTCAGCACACAAGCACTTGCACAGTTTCGAACAGATTTATGTTGCACATAAATATGTTTGAATCGTTTTAAAATATAGGATTCAGTTCTGGTATTTTCCGCATGATTTTTAAATCATACCAGATCTGTCTCCGATGCTCTGTTTATTTTAAATGTTCAAGAACAAGAGGTATTGCACCTCCAGTTTTAAGTAGCAGCACGCAAAATGTTTTTAACTCTTCAAAAAGCGTGGCTGCTGATCTTTTTGATCCTATTTTCGGACCAACATCGGAATTTCTCTTCAATGTGAAGTCGTTGAACTGGCGGTGGAGGCACAACAGAAATGTGTTTCACAAGATTAAGTTGCTTTGATCGAGCTTGCCTTGCTGGTGTAATCAGGAGTAGATGAATCTGAAAATGGCAGCAAATGCAGTTTCATCTTATTTCTAGGAGCCTTCTCCAACACTACAACATACATCGGTCACTAAGTAGTCTCTGAACTATCTCCGAGGTCGAACTACATCTTCTTGAGCTGCCTCCTTATTCTTCTTAACAGCACCTCCACTGCGTTATTATTTTTCTTCTTCTTATGTTCCTCCTCTTATATTGCACTACTCTTATTCCGTACATCCTCCTCACCTATCCTTGCCTCATCAACAGCCTCCATCTTGGCTTTGGCTGCCCGCTTCTCTTCTTCCAAATATAGGGAAGACCAGCAGTTCACTCTCTTTTTGATTCCCACAAAAAGGGAGAGAATTGTTAGAACATGCATTGTTGATTTGAGGTTTTATGTAAATCAAAAAGGGAGAGATTGATGGATCTGTTTTGACAGATCCTAATTAAGTTTTGAATTACACAAAATCTGTTATTGTGTTTCTAAAAATTCCAATTAAGTGTGCAGATTCTAGCTATCGAAGAAGATGATGAAAAGTCGAAGAAATGTCCAGCCGATGGTTCACAACATAAAGATTCAGCAGTTGGTTTGGTGTTCATGGAATCGGCAGCTGGATTAGCAATGGAGACGTCCAAAGTTGAATCAGTTGTTCGTAATCAGCTGGAGCATAGTGAACCAGCTGGAACGATGACAACCAGCTGCAAGCGCTAAAGAGTAAATTGTATTTTCGGAGGCCTAAACGAAGGAATTTGGCCAAAAACGGAGGAGCTCACTACATAGAGTGAGTCTTGCTCGTTGGACCGTTTCGGAGGGAATAGCACAGGCCTCATGCGAAAATGTGATCTGGAACAGAATCTATGAAGTCTGCTGGAGAAAGTTCAAAGAAGAAAACAACCAGCTGGAGCGCTAGCAAGAGCTGGTATCAGCAATGATGACGTCAGCATGTCTACTGGAAGTAGCTACGAGCAGCAACGATGACGTCAGCATTGCTGTTTGAAAGAAATCAAAAATCAGCAGAAGCGCAAGAGCTGTTATCAGCAGTGATGACGTCAGCACATATAATGGAGATATCTGTGAGCAGCAAGGATGATGTCATCACAATCAGCAGTGAGCTACAGTGATCAGCAGTTGAGCAAAAGCTATCAGCAGATGAGTAGACAAGCTCAAGAGATGAAGCGACGTCGTAGAAGAAGATTCCAGTCGCAAGCTACTATTGAAGAAGCTGTTGTCAATTACTATTCACGAAGCTGTCAGCAGTTGCCATTCATATTACTGTTGACGAATCTGTCAGCAGTCGCGATTCTTATTACTGTTGACGAATCTGTTAGCAGTCGCGATTTACAAGTACTGTTGACGAATCTGTTGACAGTCGCTATTCAAAAAGCTGTTGACAGCTGATGAGAAATGTTGAACAAGAAGTTGACAACAGCAAACGTAACAGTGAAGAAAGGGACGTCGTGCTAAAGATTCAGCAGATGCTCTTTGAGTTGATAACCAGCAGTCGCAAGATACCAGCAGGAAGCTACAGTACATCCAGACGAGAGCTTCATCGTTATATTTAACCAGTCGAGGATGCTTAGCAAACGATATCGTTTGAATAAGTTGATACGACATCGTTTGATCTACCCAGTCGTGGGAAGTCCAGTCTCAAGCATTTGAAACCAACGACTGGACAACCAGCAGGTTCAACACTCAAGAGAAACCAGCAGACTTGATGATGTCATCATACCTATTGGAAGAAGCTGGTGGCAGCAACCGTGACGTCATCATATCTATTATAGAAGCAGTTGAATTATGAATCAGCAGCGAAGCAGTTGACGATTTACAAGAGCTGGATGTCAACTGCTGAGCGTAATTCAAATGGAAAAAATGACAAGAAGCAATCAACGCTCAAGATGGAAAGAATCAATGGCTGAAATAGAGTCGTGCAAATTGCATGGATTTAAGGGAACAAGATTTGTACTATTCTGGGAAATAGTACAATTTACAGAGGAGCGTTGCACGTATTTGGAAAGAAGACAAATTAGCCATATCAAGCGCTGAACAGATTTGGAATCTATCTAACGGCCATATTTCAAACAGAGGCTATATATTCGAGAAGCGCCATTGAAGAAGTGTTCGGTTGGGTAAAAAAAAAAGTTGTTGTTTCACAGAAGAGAAAAATTAATAGAAGACAACAACAGAGGGAAGAACAGAAGAAGATGAAGCAGTCGACAATCATTCTTGAGAGGAGCTTATTGTGTCGACTGCTGAATCTATATTAGCTAATTAGAGCATTTCCCTAGTGTGTGAGAAACAGAGAGTTTGAGCGATTCATTGTATCAAATCTCACACACAGAGATTCATTCACAGTTTATTGGTGAATGAATCTCAAAATGTTTCCATCAGTTCCCGTCCAAGCACGATGACGTTAAACTTGTGTATGTAGTTAGTCACACAGTTGCGGCTGGTGTGCATTTGTGGAGTCTAGGAGTTCTCACAGCTGCTGGTTGTGGGATTGGGTCTGTACAC
>KQ995754.1:0-15591 GCA_001598015.1 Dorcoceras hygrometricum | reverse complement strand
TTGAATTCGACTTTGGAAACATATCGTTAAAATGGAACTGGTTGAAAGGAAACCAGTTGCAAGGAATAGTAATCAGCAGCAAACATCACGTCACGCCTACGCCATCATATCTATCAGCAGCTCTCAAACCATCTGCTGATCTCTCTTTCACAAGCGTATCTGCTGAATCTAAATAGTCATCTGCTGATCTCTCTTTCACAAGCGTATCTGCTGAATCTAAATAGTCATCTGCTGATCTCTCTTTCACAAGCGTATCTGCTGAATCTAAATAGTCATCTGCTGATCTCTCTTTCACAAGCGTATCTGCTGAATCTAAATAGTCATCTGCTGATCTCTCTTTCACAAGCGTATCTGCTGAATCTAAATAGTCATCTGCTGAAATAATAGTCAACACTCCAAAATGTTGACTAACACGCGTCACTTCCTCGTTCAACCTCACGCTACGCGCAATGTCTACCAGCAGCAACTTCAACTCGAACTAAAACCAGCAGACCTTCAATCTTAAATCAAAACCAGCAGCACTCCTTTCGTCACGATGACGTCACCTCTGCTGATTCAAAATTCACCAGCACGATCTACAGTAACCTGCTGATTCCAGTTTCTCCAAAAATCAACACTACGCTCAAAAATTCAGCAGGAACTTCATCCCTTTCGCAAATTCCTCAAATCACGCGAGATTAATCCCAATTCAAATCAATTAATCACAGATCTAACTTCTCAATCCTCACACTCGAGGTGAAAGAAAACATCTAAGCATCGGGAAATGACTAACACTTGGTCAAAGTCTAAGTATATACAACTTTAGTTCCCGTGATCTGATCTACAGTAACCACCGACCAGCTCAGGCCTCTAAGTTGATATTAGATCGACATGTCCAGTACTACTCTAAGCTGACTCTCCATTCAGTTCTTACCAAATCGATACACTACAACATCAGCACAGTGTCAACAGATCAGCTCATAGCTTATGGTAACAGCATTGGACCAACAGATCAACACCGGCATATACACTGTATCCAGCTTAGGCATGTAACTCAGCATGCACAACAGATCAGCTCGTGTATCAAGGTTAGCTCGCATAAACCCAGATCAGATCGCACCTCACAACAGATCGCGCACCTCCATCACATCTCTCTCCCGATCTGATCTTCCATCCAGCTCACACCCGATCTGAATGCCACAAACAGCTCTCACCTAAGTTATTCATCACCATCAGCTTACGCCTAAGCTGATTTTACCAAACATGCACAACAGATCCAGCTCCGTGTATCCAAGGGTTAGCTCGCATAAAACCCCAGATCCAGATCCGCACCCTCACAACAGATCGCGCACCTCCATCACATCTCTCTCCCCGATCTGATCTTCCATCCAGCTCACACCCGATCTGAATGCCACAAACAGCTCTCACCTAAGTTATTCATCACCATCAGCTTACGCCTAAGCTGATTTTACCAAAGAACACATCACAACACCCTACTCAGCTCAGGACACCAAGTACATCCCCAAGCTGAATCCAGCTCACGTCCAGAACTCGAATCAGCTTGCACTCAGACCGCATCTCCCAGAACAGCTCGCGTCTAAGCTGCTTCACTCAAATCAGCTCATGCTAGAAAATAAGCTCAGCGCTCATGCTAGCTGTTCAGCTCTGAACTGCTCCACTCAGATCAGCTCGTGCCCAATCTGATCCATACTAAACCCGATTAATCCAAATTAATTATCTCAAGCCTCACAAAGAGGTTCTGAATCAGCTTGATGTATTGTTTGATCTGGTTCAGCTTGTGCTTACTCCGCTGGATCAGCTAGTACTCCCTCACCTGGATCAACTCGATATTGTATGGTATCTTCATGAATAGTTCAGCTTGGACCACCTCTGGGGTTCAACATTAACACTCTATGGGTTGTCAGCTGGGTTTAATTTTGTATCCGGATTGATCCGAGTGTCAGAAAATCTTCTAACCTATTCTTTATCATCACTCGATTCATCAATGTTAGTAGTTTCTAAATGATTATCATTTATCTTTGTAGCATAATTTGAACCAAAACTAGATTCATCAAAAACAACATAAAAACACTATTCAACTATCAACGTCTGTTATTGAAAACATGATAAGCACACCTAACAACTTAATAGCCTATGAAAATTCCTATATTAGATTTGGCATCAAAAGCTGTCAAATGCAGTTTACATTATTATGAATAAAAACTTGCATTTAAACACTATGAAAAATGAGATATCAGGTTTTTTTTATCATTTCAGGTCTCTATGGTGTCTTTCCAAGATTCTTATTAATCATAGATATGTTCTGTGTAAAGCATGTAGTGTTCACTGATTCAGCCCAAAGCTTTTGAGAAATCCAAGAATCAGCATAGTCCTTGCAGTTTCTTTTAAAGTTTGATTTTTTCTCTTAGCAAGACCATTCTGCAGAAGTTATCTAGTTGCAGACAACTCATGCCTGATCCCTTGGTTATCAAGATATGAGGATAATTTTTTATTTAAAAACTCAATGCCACGATCTCTCCTAATTTGATTGACACAACACCATTTCTCATTTTGAAGACGTTTTAAAATGCGAATCAGCTGGTCTGCTGTCTGATCTTTAGATTTTAAAAATATACCCTGGTAAACCTGGAATAATCATCGATAATCACTAGAGTGTACTTTATTCCCCCTAAGTTCATCACTTAGATAGAATCAAACAAGTCCATATGTAATAATTCCAAGTTTCGGGAATAATAATTACACCATTTGTTGGAAGTAGATTTGACTTGTTTTCCAAGCTGAAAAGATTTTTAGTTTTAAAAATAAATTTTGGAGAAACCAGTGACCGAATCATGCTTATGCAGAATGACAATTGTTTTTAAATTGAAGTGATTCTTGAGCTTATGCCACAACTATTTAGATGAATCAGTAATTAAACTTGTTGGTTCTGATAGTGTCTAATCCGATCAGTTCACCTTGTAGATGGTTCTTTATCTATGTTATATCAGTAAGATAAGACCAACCAACCTATGAACTATGCAAGTGTGCTTGTCGAAATTAACCATGTAATAATTATCACATAATTGACTAATACTAATCAGTTATAGCACATATTTTCAACACGCAAAATATCTTTAAGTTATCATTGATAATATTACCCTTACTCATGATGTTATCTTTTGAATTATCACCGAAATTGATTTTTGGACCTCTGCGGTAGATGATTTCTGATAGCAGCTTAGCATCACCGATCATATGCTTTGAGCAGTCAATATCCAAGAACCGTGTTAACTTTTTCACCAGCTCTGCCTGATTGACATGAAATCAAGAAAGAGAATCTTTGGTACCAAAACCTACTTGGGTCCATATTGGATTAGTCATTTCGGGACACATACTTGAATAACTATGAAATTTTTGCCATTATGTACGCACTGAAAAGTTTGTGCATAACCGGTGCTTGTGTTGTTCTAAGGTCTGGATTTCACATTTGGATCAACTGGCCTTTTCCTCTTGTGAACCTTTCTGTTCGTATATCAACATTGCTTTTTCGTCTTTGAGTTTTGCCTTTACTGGCCATAATTAGACTAGCTTGATCAGGAGCTGACTCCAATCTTGTTAATCATGTTCTTAAGCCAACTTGGCCTAGAATTCTCAAGTGCTATATAGCCAATCCCACATCGTTTATTTCGGTTCAGTTGAGGTTCGTGCCGACCTTCATGCTTAGTAGACTTTACGCTCTCATATATCGAGCTGGATTTGTCAGACTCGAATTAGTACATGTTTCATTCGAACTACTTTTAGCATTATTGAAGCCGAATCATGTTCTGTCATTTGTAGTCTTCTGACCTCATGCAGTTAGCTGAATGAAAAGCAATTGATTCAAAAGTTGGTTTCTTGTGAGCATTTCCTAGGAATCGATACATAGTTTTTCATTCTCAATCATCAGTGTACTCAACTTTGTTGACTATTAAATTCCCCAAGCTTCGAACAACTCGTTTCCTCTGATTTTATACCAGACATTTGTTTGTGCCTTAATTCCTCGAATGTTTGTGACAATTTCTTTTACTATTTGACCATCTCATTTAGTGCAGAGATAATATCGTCACACATAAATTCAACATTAGAGAAGTCGAATACCTCATAATTGTCATCAGCCATGAGGCAATGAACTTATTCCGTCTCGCTTTTGCTTGAAGAGCTACTGGAGCTTGATTCCTCTTAATCTGTATCAGCCCACTTTCTCTTGTTCTCTTCAGCAAGAAGCACCTTCTGATCTCTTTGATTCTTTGTTGGATCTATTTCTACAGATCAAAATTTGAATTTTGATTAATATAAAATCTGTTATTATTCTACTAACGTTTTATGTGAGATGTGCAATGCACTTGATTAAGGAGACAGGGAGACATTCAGACTGGAAGAGTAAGGGGAGCCCAAGCTGGAACAGTTAAAGATGTCTACGTTGGAACATCGAGTGGATGCCCAAGCTGGAACAACACTGATGGACAGGGTGCAAGGAACATCAAGCTGGTTCACCAGCTTGGTACAAGAGCAGTCCAGATATCAAGCACAGAGAGTTTCGGTGAAGATCAAAATTGATCAAACGCAGATCAAGTGCAGCGTACAAGTGTGGTGTTCAAGTGCAGATACGAGCTATTTTAGTGAGAGGCTAGACGAGCTCGAGGTGACCCCGTTGATGGAGACGAGGAATAATCTGTATGCAGGGGGTACTCGATCAGTCTCCATAAGGGGGCATGAAAAGATGCGAGCTGGATAAGCACATCATACCAGCTCAGCATTGATCTAGAAGAACTCTGAAGCAGACCAGCTTGGAGAACAGCTCAAATACAGAATCTGCTCAGATACAGAGAGCATATTAGAGACCAGCTGGTTAATGTCAAACCAGCTGGACAATAAGAACAAGAGCAGCTGAGTACAAGAGCAGATGACAAGAGCAAATTAGAAGATCGGATCAAGAGAAGATGAGAAAAGAAGAAGAGAGCTTTGAACAGCTCAGTAGAACAACCAGCTCAGGGATGAAACGACTGAAGAAAACCAGCTGGAAGGACACAAGCTGGTAGACCAGATCATAAGCTGTTGGATTTGTTTATACAGATCAGAATCTAAGTTTTGATTGACACAAAATATGTTAATATCTTACTACCAATTTATATGACCTGTGCAGTGCACTTGATTTAGAAGGAAGGAAGATATCCAGACTGGAATAGCAAGGGGACACCTAAGTTGGTTCGGTTGAAGATATCTCTGCTGGAACAGTGAGGGGACGTCCGAGCTGGTACAACAGAAGTCTTCCAGATTGCAGGTTCTGCAGGAATCCAGAGCATCAGTTGAAGTGCAGTGATCAAGCGCAGTGGGATGCAATGAAGTGCAGAATGATTCAAGCGTAGATCAAGTGCAGAGTACAAGGGCAGGGATTGAGTGCAAAGCCAAGTACAAGCGCAATGATCGAGTGCAGATCAGATCACTGGCGTAGTACGAAGAACTCAGCTGAGCAACCAGTTGAAGGACCAGCTGGGAGGTCAGCTGAGACATGCGAGCTGTTTCAAGAAGAGGCTGAACAAGCTTGAGGAGACCCTCTTAGATGGAGATGAGGAAGAATCTGTATGCCGAGGGTACTCGAGAAGTCTCAATTGAGCCAAGCTGGTATGGAAAGGTGCGAGTTGGATGGGCACACTGCCACAACTCAGCATTCATCCAGAAGAACTCTGAAACAGACCAGCTTAGAGAACAGCTCAAATGAAGAGTCTGCCCAGATATAGAGGGCAGATTAGAGACCAGCTGGTTAAGGTCAAACCAGTTGGACAAGATGTTCAAGATCAGATCAAGGAGTAGGGACTTTATCTAGCAAAGTCATGAACAGTCATAAAATGGGGAAGAAATTTTCTAGATAGAGGAACTCTAAACTCTGAAGATGATGAAGATCAGCTCAAGAGCAGATGACGAGATCAAATCAGAAAAGTTGCTCTAGAGAGGTTGCAAACGATAGGAGAAGAAGAGAGCGTTGAATAGAGATCAGATCAAGGAGTAGGGACTTTATCTAGCAAAGTCATGAACAGTCATAAAATGGGGAAGAAATTTTCTAGATAGAGGAACTCTAAACTCTGAAGATGATGAAGATCAGCTCAAGAGCAGATGACGAGATCAAATCAGAAAAGTTGCTCTAGAGAGGTTGCAAACGATAGGAGAAGAAGAGAGCGTTGAATAGCTCAATGAAGAAACCAGCTCAAAGTAAAGACCAGCTCAGTGCAAACTCGAATGAAGAAAAGCTGGCAAGCTGGTTAAGGTCAAACCAGCCTGGATATAATGAAAGATGCTATCAAATCTACGAGCAAAGCGATTTGAATACAATGCTATACGACAAATACTTTTTAGTATACAAATCGAATTGCTTGTATTTTCTTCTCAAAGTACAGTGCTCACGTTCTTAAAGTGAAGAAAATCCTGCGATGCATTTACAGACAAAGGACGCAAAGTACAACAGTATCAGAAGACTTTTCAAATGACTACAACTTTGTGTCCAACGGATATAACTCCGCATCAGGCTATATATAGAGCACATCACAAGAAAATGATAGAGAGCGTGCTGAGAAGAGCGAAGTCGAAAGGTGTTGTGCGAACCAATATGTAAAAAAAGAAATCACAACCCTAGAAAGGCATCGAAGAACCAGCTCGGACAGGAGCACTTCCCAGTCTGTGAGATTTTATCTTTGACATATTGAGTATACACTGTAAATCTCACACACGATCCACTCACATATTTGAGAGAACTGATTAGATTAGCTGAGTGAATCAAAAACAAAAACGACTTCCATTGTAGTCTTTGGACGAAGACATTAAAAAAGTCTAGTTGTATTTCGCACTGAGATGTTAAATAAGTGTCTGTAGCCTTTTTCACTGAGACATAAAAGAAGTTATGTTAGACACACAACTTGCGGGTTTAGTGTGTAGTTGTGGTTGCTAGGAGTTCTTGTGGCTGTTGGTCATAGGAATGGGTTGCAACGAGGGTCGCTGTAATCGAAACCTTCTAGTGGATCCTTCCCGATTGCGGAACAAGGGGAGACGTAGGAGATTCAGCTACGAACTTCATAAACAAATCGCAGCATATTTCTTTACTACTTACTGCATTCACATTCACGCATTGCATATTTTTTACTACGTATAAAACTATTTAAACGATTTCGAATATAATAGTTCAGTTTGAGATGTTTCCGTATGATTTTAACTCATAACTCAATTTATATCTCGATGCACAAATATTCAAGAACACTGAGCTATTGCAGCTCAAGATTTGAGGAACCAGATCATTTGTGTGAAACCAACTCGCAGAGCTGCTGGTAATCCGGACCAGCTCACAGAGCTGTTGGTCCAGCTTCACGCCAATCTGGTTTCGTAGTTGCGTGATGGTTTTTAACTTTCAAATTTTTTAAAAATGCACGTAAATTATGGGTTCGGTGTTTTGGCTATGTGAGAGCCTAAGTGAGTTGTGGCAGAGCTCATGAACACCCCCGATTTTTCGATCCTAACAGAAGCCTTGCGCCAAGCGCAGATAAATTAGTTTGTGCAATCTCAGACTACTAGAAGATAAAATAATTTATCTGATCAAGACGAATGGAGTTTGAAGTTAGCAAAGGCTGCAGAAGCGCCGATGTAAAGAGCTCAAATCAAGAAAAAGCCTGCAACGCATTAAAAGACAAAGGACACAAAGTACAACAGTGTCAGAAGACTTTTTCAACGGCTACAACTTTGTGTCCAATGGGAAAATCTGCTAAGTGGCTTTATATATCAAGAGCAGGAGAAAGCAAAAAAAGGGAGAGAAATGATAGCAGAGAGAGTGTTGTGAAAATCCTAAACGTAAAAACAGAAGAACGCACAACACAAGCTCTGGGAAGACATTGATGAAACCAACTCGAATAGGAGCACTTCCCAGTATGTGAGATTTTATCTTCGAGAGCTTGAACGTACACTGTAAATCTCACACACGATTCACTCATACATATTTGAGAGTTGAGCGAAACAGAAAATGAGTGAATCAAAACGGAAACTATTCATTGTAGTATTTGGACAGAGATGTTAAACAAGTCTATGTTGTCTTTCGCACTGAGACGTTAAAGAAGTGTATATAGCATTTCTCACTGAGGCATAAAAAAAGTGAAGTTAGACACACGCAGCTTGCGGGCTGGTGTACAGTGGTGGCTAAGAGTTTTTGCAGCTGCTAGTCGTAGGATCGGGTTGCAGCGGGGGTCGCTGTAATCAAAGTCTTCTAGTGGATCCTTCCCGATTGTGGAAGAAGGGAAGACGTAGGAGATTCGGCTCCGATCTTCCATAAACAAATTGCAGCGTATCTTTTTACAATTTTATGCATTTACATTAATACACATTGCATACCTAACAACCGCGATTAAAACTGTAAATGGGCTTTCGATTATAATAGTTCAGTTTGAGTTATTTCCGCATGATTTTACTTATTACTCAATTTGTATCTCGGTGCACTTAATATTCAAGAACACTAAGCTATTGCAGCTCAAGTTTTATATAAACCAGATCACATATGTTGAACCAGCTTACAGAGCAGCTGGTATGTTACATGCACGATCCAGTTAAGTGTTGTGTGCTGCTTTTATTTTTCAAAAATTTTAAATTGAATGTAACTTAAGTGTTCAGTGTTATAGGCTGTGTGAGAGCCTACGTGAGTTGTGTGAGAGCTCACGGACACCTCCTATTTTTCGATCCCAATAATTGGTATCAGAGCACTTATGCGATCTAGTACCCTGTATAATGGGACTATCATTCTTGAATGACTTCTTGTCATTCTTCCCCCATGTGCGATATGATGACTTCTTGTCATCTTACTTTGGCATGGTGCACTTTGCAACAAATGACTCGTTCTACCACAATTGAAACAAGATAAGTCAATATTATTTGAGTCATTTTTCTGAACTCTTTTATTAGAAAAATTAGAAAACTGTGATTGATACGTCCTCATAAAATTTCCAAACTTTTTCGACATTGCGTCATTGTTTATCTGCTCACGATCTTAAGATGTTTCTCCTCTATGGTAGCTAGAGCCTTCGTTGGTTGAGAAGTTGATGGTTGATAAACATACAAAATTGAAATTTTTTTATGTTTATATAATATTTTAAATTGTATTATTAATTAAATATCTAAATTTTATAATTTGTTCTAAAATATGTTTAGAATTATATGTCATTATATTATTGTAATATTTGCTGTTTTTACAGATTTGGAAAATTAAGAATAACTTTGGCTTTGGAAATGATAACGAGATGCTTCTTGGATCTGTAGAAAATTGGCTTCAAAGTTTTACAATGTTGATGAAGAACATGAGATAAAAATCTTCTCACAATTGGGATGAAATTAAGCAACAAGTGAAAGTGTATCACTGAAATTATAGTTTTACTATACTTGAATATTTTGACAGTAACTTTCAAATTACTTGGTAAAATGGTACAAAGGTTTTGTCCATCATTCACCAACACAATTATCTATAACTTTTATTTTATGTTAATGATCAAAATCGGATGATAAAATATTCAAAAGTGGAGCACAAGATCTCATAAATGAATGAGCCAATCTTGAAGACTAGTTGCACATATTTTATGTACAAATTAATATTTTTTTTTTTGTTGTCTCCTGAAATTACCTATAAATAGGGGGATATTGTGATGCTTAGAGATATCCTTCATTTCATGAACAAACTTTGAGTTCATAATATTCTTTATATTCTCACTTTAAATCTTCATTTAAATAAAATTATCATATTAATTAAATTTCAAGGTTAGTTACATCCATCATGAGTAGCTAAATTCCCAAAGTCGAGATGAAAAGGGGAGCTCTTTGGGAAGATAATTAATTTATTAATTTGTGCTTAACATAATTAATCATTATTAATTATAAATTTACTTTATTTAAGCCTTATTATACCTTACTTATAAGTGGGTGTTTTGCTTTATTGTTTCTATATGTTAGACCAATTTTTTGGTACTATTTAATGTTAGTTTGGTTTTATCAACCATTTAAAGTGGTTACCTTGATTTATTATATATGAATTATCATAAGATTAAACAGCATTTAAATGTTTATTTGGTTTTACTAGCCGTTTAAAGTGAGAACCTTGATTTGGTGTTTACAATATATAATTCAATAAACACTTGACAACATTTATAAGTTTTGGAGTTTATAATACACACACACACACACACACTAACACACAAATATAATAATAATAATAATAATAATAATAATAATAATAATAATAATAATAATAATAATAATAATAATAATAATAATAATAATAATAATAATAATAATAATAATAATAATAATAATAATAATAATAATAATAATAATAATAATAATAATAATAATAATAATAATAATAATAATAATAATAATAATAATAATAATAATAATAATAATAATAATAATAATAATAATAATAATAATAATAATAATAATAATAATAATAATAATAATAATAATAATAATAATAATAATAATAATAATAATAATAATAATAATAATAATAATAATAATAATAATAATAATAATAATAATAATAATAATAATAATAATAATAATAATAATAATAATAATAATAATAATAATAATAATAATAATAATAATAATAATAATAATAATAATAATAATAATAATAATAATAATAATAATAATAATAATAATAATAATAATAATAATAATAATAATAATAATAATAATAATAATAATAATAATAATAATAATAATAATAATAATAATAATAATAATAATAATAATAATAATAATAATAATAATAATAATAATAATAATAATAATAATAATAATAATAATAATAATAATAATAATAATAATAATAATAATAATAATAATAATAATAATAATAATAATAATAATAATAATAATAATAATAATAATAATAATAATAATAATAATAATAATAATAATAATAATAATAATAATAATAATAATAATAATAATAATAATAATAATAATAATAATAATAATAATAATAATAATAATAATAATAATAATAATAATAATAATAATAATAATAATAATAATAATAATAATAATAATAATAATAATAATAATAATAATAATAATAATAATAATAATAATAATAATAATAATAATAATAATAATAATAATAATAATAATAATAATAATAATAATAATAATAATAATAATAATAATAATAATAATAATAATAATAATAATAATAATAATAATAACAAAAGTAATGATTATTAATATATTGGAACTATTATATTAAAGTGGATTCCAATAATAGCTAACTAGTGCTAACTTTGTTAAAATACCAAGAATGGACTCTTTAATCTCGACTACTTAGTTTAAAATTCGAAAATATAATAATCAACAAAAAAATTAAATATTAAAAGATAAAAATAAAAAAATATATTATTTGAAGACTTGTAATTTCCTTTGCTTTCTTGTGGATACGACATTTGGACTGATGAAGATATACAACTTGAGGACAAACTGCTCTTGGATGTGCAACAATCAAAGTGGAGGCAATGGTTCTCCCTCTGATCCGTTCTCTAGTTCGAACTCCTAAGCTTTCAGATCGACGAACAGATCATGGAGTTCCTTCTTGTTGGTCCTTTGACTCCTGCATAGCCACCATCTTTACAGCCACTCGTTGGGAAGACCTCTCAACACCTTTAGAGCAATCTCCTATTAGTGTACGCTTTTTCAAGAGCTGCAAGTTCTATAACTATGATGATGAACCTCTCATCGAATTCATCCATGGACTCTGTGCACTCATTTAGATACTATTGAACTTCTGCGTAGCGACAGTCAGTTTGTTCTCCTTGGTCCGGTCATTTTCTTCACATAACTGAGATAGCTTCTCCTAAATTTCTTTGGCAGATGAACACATTTTAATTTTAACTAACAAGAATCTTATCAAGAGTTTTGTACCGAACATCTTTAGCTCAATTGTCGAGGTTGGCCTTCTTTTTGTCTTCAGCCATCCACTCGTATCTGGACTTCTCAACCATGTGAGGTGCCCTGCCTAAGACTGCAATAGTTGTGTTCGCCTCGTTATCTTTATTGGTCCGTCAATGATGACGAACCACATATCGTCATTCTGGGCCACCAAATCAGCATGCATACAAATTTTCCAATCGTCATAGTATTTCTTGGAGAACATTGGAATCTTATGGAATGAGGCCACTATAAAAATTTGTTTTTAAATGATTTTTGTTCAAGACTGATATCACCCCACTATGATACCACTTAATAGGATCTAAAAGTGTCTAGGGAGTGAATAAGCTCTTTTCAAATTTTCTTGTTAAACACGGTTTTAAGATCAGCCAAATTACCAGCTGAATATTTTGTCTCAGTCTGATATGCTTTCTCAATTTACAAAAAGTTTGTGTAGAAAAGGCTTGATCAATCAATGACCTTATATGCGATAAATAAACAGGTGAGAGACATAAATTTGTTTCTAAAAGTTCGAAACAACGCTTTTACGTCTCTCATTCTTCCAAACTAGAAGACATTCAACTAGAAGACTTTGATATTGATTATACAATATAACCAACTCCATTCAACCAGCTTGTGGCTAAACTGAACTCCTGAGATTGTGTAAAGAAATGAAACACACAGAGAGTTTTCCAACTGCGATTGTTCAAAAGATTGTCAAGATCGGAATGTTCCAAGGATCTGTATCCTTTCGACACTCCCTGTATTTATAGCTTTGAATTCAACAGGTAATAAATGTGACCGTGCTCTCTTCCGTCGAATTCTCGTACGTTTATACTTAAGAAATAAATGCACATTTATTGTTCTTTGTAAGCTCTGTATTGATGCATTAAAATGCTCATTCTTTTGCTCTATAAGGCAATTCTCGTACTTCAATCACTGTGATTTTATCTGATTGTTGCCTTATATATCAAATGACTATAAATGCTCTTTAATAGTCAAATACAAAAAGTTTGTTCTGATCGCTATCCGATGTGATTTTCTCTAATCTGATCTGATCTGATTCTCTCATCTGATCTTTCTGATATGATGTCTGATCTGAGCTCTAGTATGCTCTTGAAACTTCTGATCTGATATGTATTGAGAACTGTTTATCCTAATATATTATAGTATTTCCAAGTCTAAATTGTTCTCTAGCCTGTTCTTAACTTAAACGAGTGTTGTTTCCATTCAAACTAGTCGTTAGCTTAGTTATTTTGTTATCACCAAAATTTAGAATATTATGAGGTAACAATCCATCACATTTCTAAATAAAATAACGTATTAACACGACAATTTGTCTTTTAGTGAATCGTAGTAGTTTTTGCAATAAATAATGGTAGTACTTTCTAAAATATGTAATATTGTATAGTATTTACACGAGCCAAAAGTTATAGCTCCCACAGCAGATGCAATTTTTTTTCTTAACTTAGTAAATATGACCCTTGCGTTGAGTAGAGATAATATATATCGCATTGTCAATTTTATTTTCTCCATGCTTTTCATTTTGTTTTCAGTACTTCATGCAATACAAACCTATCATTTTAAGTATATTTAAAACCAATACAAAAATTAAGGAAATTATAGAGTAATCATAATTTCCTATTAACTAAAATTCAAGAGGTTATTTGGAGCAATTTCCAAGCTATTGCAAAAGGTAATTATTACATTTATTTTGTTGCTATTTCATTTATTTTATAACACGTTATCAGCACGATAACTCGATTGTTGTTATATATTTCAACGTATAATATCATGTTATTATATAAAAGGAGTCTATGACACCTCATTATAATAACGTGATATGAATTACAAAATTATATTGTTCATCATCTTATTCATTATTATATGATTTATGTATAATATCATATTATTATATAAAGGAGGCTATGTCACCTAAAAATAATAATATGATGTGATATACAAAATAATTTAAATTATATGCATCACATTTATATAAATACATTTCTATATTTTAATCTAAAATGTTAAATAAAATTATTGTATTTTTCCGTTAGATTATAAAACGTTCATAAAACGGACATATTTAAACGACTAGTAACGGGTATAAACGGTTAGATTTTATTCTATAAATATGTTGTTATCTAAAGCATTCATTCACCCCACGATTACTCTTTTTCATCAAATATTTATTAGCAAGCTAAATTTCTTTAATTACAAAAAGGAAGAAGAAGAAGAAGATGATCAATCCAATGAAAATTTTTATAACTATTTTGATCATTATACTCACTATACTTGTATTTACTGGCGTGTATCCACCTAACGCTTTTTCATTATTTCTATTCATGCATGTATTCTCGTGTATCCATTATTTGTCATTGTCATACTAATGAATCCTTACTAAATTTATTTTATGAAGCACCACCATGTCGAATATTTCCAAGCTTGAATTTAGCGCTCTTGACATCTCCGGAAAAAATTATCTCTCGTGGATACTAGATGCTGAAATACATCTAGATGCTATGGGCATCGGAGATACAATTAAAGAGGGAAATATTGAATCACCTCAAACTCGAGCAAAGGCTATGATCTTTATTCGTCATCATCTTCATGATGACTTGAAAACTGAATATTTGACAGTTAAAGATCCATATGAATTGTGGAAAAATTTGCAAGAAAGATATAGCCATCAAAAAACGGTAATTCTTGCAAAAGCCCGATATGATTGGATGCATTTGCGCTTACAAGATTTTAAATCCGTAAGTGAGTACAATTCTGCCATATTTCGCATCAGCTCACAACTGAAGCTATGTGGAGAAAAAGTTACGGATGACGATCTATTAGAAAAAACATACTCCACATTTCATGCATCCAACGTTCTTCTGCAACAACAGTATAGAGAAAAATGATTCAAGAAATATTCTGAGTTGATTTCATGTTTGCTCGTGGCCGAGCAAAATAATGAATTACTGATGAAAAATCATGAAATCCGACCTTCCGGATCCAACTCGTTCCTTGATGTGAACATGACAGTACATAATGAAAAAGGTAATCAAAATAAGACCCACTTTGGTTATAATCGTGGTCGTGGGCGTGGTCGTGGGCGTGGCCGTAATAATGGACGCGGTCGTGGACGTTTTAATCCATATGGCCGTGGACATGGAAAATCCCATGATCATAATGCTGGTTTTAACTATAAAAATCAAAAGAATACCAGCTACCAAAAGTGGGGCAATAACCAAGACAATAGAGCAAAAGGACAGGTTAATGAGGTCCAGAAATCAGACAATGAATGCTATAGGTGCGGGATAAAAGGGCATTGGTATAATACCTTCCGTACGCCCAAACACCTTGTGGATCTATATCAAGCATCGAAAGAAAAGAAAAAGGATGCTGAAACAAATTTCATTGATCAAGGTGAAGATTTAAGTCAGCTCCCGACATTCCCAGCACACTTTGATGTTTCTGATTTCTTTGCAGACCAAAATGGAAGAATTGATCAGTTTGTGGGTGATGATGAAAATTGTTAAATGTTGTATTTGTTTAATTGTAGTTTATATTGTATTTTATTGTGTTGGTTTGTATTGAATACTTTGTTATCGTATAAATGGATTACTCATTTTGTTTTAT